>JACBWV010000328.1:0-23934 GCA_013435795.1 Chlamydomonas sp. ICE-L | reverse complement strand
TTTTCTTTGCTGTGGAGATACCCGTCCAGTTTTTGCTTCACCCTACCGTTCCCCCTCTGGGGGGCAGCCAAGCGTTTTGCTCTTGTATTTGAGATCACATTCCCACCTGGGCCTCACTTACACCCACAGCCCTGAGTTCTCTTTTACTGTCTTTAGTGACTCATCCTTTGCTGATGATGGGTCTGACAGGAGGTCTCAGACTGGCTTTGCTGTGCTTGCTGGGGGGTGTGTAGTGAACTGGATGAGCAAGAGGCAGCCCACTGTTGCCATTAGCTCTAGTGAAGCTGATATCAGGCCCTTTCTCAGACTGCCAGGGAGGTGCAATGGTTGAAGAAGTTGAGGGTGGATCTGGGTCTGCCTTGTGATTTGGTTACCATTCAGGGTGAACAACTTAGGGTCTCTGAGTTGGGCCAATGACTGGCAGCTCCTCCCTCGCAGCAAGCACATTGATGTTATTCATCACTACATCAAGGAGCTGGTGGAGGATGGTTCACAGGATGTTGCTTATGTTAACACTAAGGACAACTGTGCTGACCCCTTCACCAAGCCCCTTGATCCTGCTGTGTTATGGAGGTTTGTCCGCATGCTTGGCATGACCGCTTCTCCTTAGGGTCATTTTTTTTTCTGGTTACATCGGTGACTTTGGTTATCAATGTTTGGCATTAGGTTCCTATTCCCGGATCGGGTTTTCTATACCGTTGTTCCCCATCTTTGATATTCGGTTTTTCCTCTCTTTCTCTCTTGGCAAATTTTTGGTTTTGCCTTGTGTCATTCCTTCCTATCACCCTTTGGGTTCCATTTGAAGTTCTCTCGATTTTTCGGAGTTCTTTGATTTTTTTTTTTTTTAATCTGTTACATATAGTTCTATGTCCCCAGTGCCATAGGTGGAGAAGTAGTATTGTATTTCACCTGTGTCATAGGTGGAGTGTCAGCATGAATTGCGGTGCTCTCACGCGTTTTATGACTTGGTGACTACTTCTGTACTTCCTTAGAACTATCGGCTCTCCCAGTCCTGTGCCAGCTTCCCGTAGTGACAGCTTTCCCTTAGACTGAGTCATCCTTGAGTGACTCAGTGACAGTTTCCTGTCAGCTGCGTCACCGGTCTTGCCTGTAACCTGTTAGGTTCCTGGCTGCCGCCTCCTTTCACCACTGGTGCCCCTTGAAGGGTCTCCTGTGCTTGTAACGCTATTCTCGTCTCCGTGTATAGATTGGCGCGTCTGTTCCGCTGCAACATCTCTGTCCACTCTTCGGAGTGCTTACTAGCTGATAGTATATATGCACCAGTATCTGTGATATACTATCTAGATACTATCTAGATAGTATCTGTTCGGTATCTGAGATAAATATCTGAGATAATAATTTGAAATAAGCAGGTACGTATCTAGATACTCCTCAGATAATCGGTCGGTTCCCTGAGTGCATTGAGCATCAAGCTGTCGTCCAGCACACCCCACTGACAACCATCTTCCCCACCACTGCGCCCCCACCACCCCCTACCCATCTCCCACTCCCGTTGCGAAAGCAACCTCAGCCACCTCTCAACCACCTCCTGACCTATCAAACCCTCCAGATCTCTCCCAAGTTAGCCTCCACCTCCAACTCGCCCCCCCCCCCACCACCACCACCAGATTCCGTTTATTCCCACCCCAGTTGCCTCGCAATTTTTCACCACCTTTTCCAATCTCCTACCCTTCCTTCGCCTCAAACCTCCCCGAATCCTCATCCTCTGTTGCCTCGCAAACGTCCGTCCCCCCCCTCCCCCCCCCCCTTTCTCCACCGCTCCAATAACACTCTCTGACAACGCCCCCGACGCCACCCATCCTGCTCCGTGGCCACGCCTTACGGATACTATCCGGCTAATCGCCTGATGTGGGGCACATCCTGATCGCCAAGGTGGCCATCTCGCAGGACTCTCCACCTCACACGATTCTTGAGAGATGGAACTTCAGATCAGCACCTATCCTGAGCCTTTCAGGTTGAGCGAAATTGAGCCTGCCCATTTCAACGTCTATGAACCAGACAAGGATTTTGGTGAGTGGTACTCAGCTATCTGCCATGACATCGCAAATGCCCCTTATAGCAAGTTCATCAAGGCAGATGCTATGCTTGATTACCAGCCGGACGATGAGCCATCACCTTTCGGTGATTATTATTATTATTATGATGATGATGATGATGATGATGATGATGATGATGATGATGATGATGATGATGAGCGATACCCCGACAGAGAGGATTATCCCGACGCCAGAATCTGTAGCTATGCAAACGGCGTAGCATTTAGGTATATAGTCAAATCATTGTCCACTCCCCTTGTTCGCATGTTTGCCACGCACACAGACGTTGCGGCAAAATTACTGCGAGACCTCAGATTGCACTTTGGAAAGATCAACCCTGTCATGGCCGAACATCATCGATCTGTCCCGACTGTTGCCCTTGCTTGCACGCCTGTGCCCGCTGTTGTAGTCGTTTCTCTGATGTCTGCAAATGCAACAATTGAGGACAATAGCTCTAGCTCCAGCTCCAACTCTAGCTCCACTGTCGTTGACATTGAACACTTGCATGGGGGGGGAACTGTCTGACAATCCTGTCATCCCTCATACAGGGGTAGTGGTGAATGTTCGTTTGGTCGTGGGTTGGTGTAACGGTACAGAACCCTTCACCGGTACTCTGGCCGTCCAGCAAGGCATACGGGTACACCTCACCCGTAAGCCACGTGACGAACGCACATGATACAGTACCATACCCATGTACTGCCTCATCTCTCACAACGCACACATTGCGCACATAGACACGAGCTACTCGGAACGAACCCTTCTACTCCTACCACGAAGACGTTCTTTCCAAGCTACTCGACATCCCCTACTTAGGTAACCATCTACTTGTTCTGCTAGTTCACCCATATCAACATACACGTAAACTCACATCACACATCACGTTCCCTAGCCTAACCCCTCAAGCTGCTAAGGAGCATCCTGAGCTGTTACACTGGTAGCGGAGCTGGTTTCGTTCCTTAGGGACCTCACGCATACGCATTTTCCTTCGAATAAATCGCACCCGCAAGGACATCCTGTCAACTTTTCTGGCATTTGCTGCTCTTTGTTCCTGCTCTTACCTGTGGCTACGAATACACGTAGCGCCTGCTCGGTTCTCGCAGTGAACGGTCCTGTTAGGCTCGACACGCACTAGGCCGCCTGCGACCTGTCTTGCATGGGCATCTTATCATAGCCTGCCCTGCCCCTGTCTGGCCTCCGTTCTCGATTCTTGCGTTCACGTCCTGTCCTTTTGGTCATAGCTTCTAACGATATATTCCCGAGCATCTCCCTCGCGGATTGATCAATAGTGCAGCATCTGCTCCATTGGCCACCTCGGCTGTACTTGCTTTAATTAGGGTGCTTCGCGAGCCTGTCCTGCAGCTCTCACGGTTTGCTGCATTAATTATTCGTGCTATCCACCTGCTATCTTGCTCATCCTGTGGCGCATTTCGATTCGTCGGTGTACTTCCTGCTTGCCCTGTGGTCCGTGCCTTCGCATTGCTAATATCCCTCATCGTATTCTGGACGAACGCGTCATTCACAGTTACGTTGAGGCATTATCAGCTCGTTACGCTCGCAAATTTTACTCATCCCTGTGGCAGGTGATATTTTGGCATCTAAGAGTTGCGAGTAATACCCCCTCTCTAGCCCACCACTCATCCCTGTCCAGCCTACTGACTTGTGCTGTTGCCTGTGCAGAATGGCCTCCCACAAAATTTACCTAAGTACCGACGCCGCTGATGCTGCCGCTGCCGCGGCCGCTGCGGAGCAGCCTACGATGTCAGTGGTTGCGGGCGCAGACACTGCGCCCGCCGCCACGCAGACACTGCGCCCGCCACGGAGTGCGATGCGACGCAGGACGAGTCCGCATCTGTCGACGCGCGGCCCTCTGTTTCAGTGGGCACGCTGCAACCTCTGATTGCGGGCTTCACGGGTCTGGCGGCACCCTCGGGTGCGCCGATCGCGATCCCACCTCTGGCGCTGGCGCTGGCAACGAACGCTGGCCGCTGGACGCTGGATACTGAACGCTGGCCGCTGGACGCTGGACGCTGAACGCTGGCGCTGGCCCTCCGACGCCGCTGCTGTGCAGCCTCCGACGTTGCTGTCGCTGTTGCGTGTCGTCTACGAAGTCGCAATCCCGATAGAATTGCGTCGTCCGGCACAAAGCTTGACACTGAGCTCACGGCGACGCGGGATGGTTCTGCCTCCGTCGGAGAGCGGCCTTCCGTTTCCGTCGGCACGCTGCGACCTCTGGTCGCAAGCTTGGCCGGTCTGGCTGCATCCTCAGGTGCGCCAACCGCCACACCCGACGACGACGACGACGACGCAGCCCACGCATCCTCCCAATTTGAGGGAGGCATGTCGTCGCTCAAATGTCTCTCAAACGTCGCTCAAATGTCGCTCAAATGTCGCTCAAATGTCGTCGGCCGACAGGACCAAGGAGCCCCCGACGTATGAAAATGATTTCTCAACAAGCGACGGGCTCATACAGCCCGATTGACTCTGCCGGCGGGCCGCGTGCCCTTTTACGACAACCTCAGCACACGTTGCTACACGTGTCGCCCAATCAGGCACAGCACTCAGAAGTGTCCGACGCGTGTCCGACGACCTGGCCATATTCCGAGCGACAGTGTCATCCACTTGACAGGTCAGCCAGGTCTAGCCGCGCCAGGTCTAGCCGCGCCAAGTCTAGCCGCGCCAGGTCTAGCTGCGCCAGGTCTAGCCGCGCCAGTTCTAGCCGCGCCAGGCCGCGCCAGGCCAGCCAGGTCTAGCCGCGCCAGGTCTAGCCGCGCCAGGTCATGGCCCGCCATAGCCGCGCAATGTTGCCAGGTCATGGCCCGCCCTAGCCGCGCAATTCCACGCAAAATGCTCCTCAGCATTTCGCGACCCGATGGCACGCCATATCACACGATAGAGGAACCGATTGTTGTCCCGATGCAGTCACCTGCGGCGGACATCCATAACGATCACGTCCGACCGCGGGGGGTTAAATACCACGCCACGCACGGATACTCCTGACCGACCACCTCCCCACGCTACAGAGGACCGAAGACACGTTTCGGGATTCGCAAAGCGGATCTCCGACGTTCCACAGAGTTTGACTCCTTGACGAGAATAGGGTGGACAGGGGCACACGCGCAAGAGCCGCGACGATGGATCATGGCGTAAGACGCTGTCCTCGACGTCCTGTTAGCATAATACCCTATTTCTCATCTGTATTTAGCGGTCCTCTACGCATCCCCTTGGACGAATCGTGGGCCTCGAGCATCACAATTGAGGTAGGATAGTATAGTGACGTTGGTCGAGACGCTATTAACGCTCAACATACATCGAAATTCATGACATATTTCGTTATGAGATATTTCGGATTTTTTTTTTCTTTTCGGAAATGCACGTCGCTCTTACCCGACTACACAAAGGGGCATGCGCCAGCATACTCGCTCCCTGCAGGATTACTTCCATTAAATCAAGCCGGAGTTTCGCAAGGTCCCCGACCTGACGACCCTCAAGCGACTGAATTTCTTCGCATGGGCTTGTCCGACGCTCTCCGTGCTCTTGCGCCCGCTAGAAACGGGAACGTTGTTTAGCACGAGGGAATATTGGTTCCACCACCTGCAGTAGGGCGAGGCGAGACAGACTGCAATTCCTTCACGGACCAAAGCGACAGTTAGGAGAAAGGGGGATGAATAATCGAAGATCATTTTACCCCCCCCTCCGACTTTGATTCTTTCTCTTCGCCGCGCATGAACCATCCACGCTGTCGAAGAGTTACACTCTAGTCGACAATGAGCCCCAAGCTGAAGGAGGTCGGAGAGTTGCACTCTCATCCGACAATTGCCCATGCTTTCGGCCAACAGTAGTAGTTCCCCGGCTGGCCCTTTCGGGAGACAGAACACAGGCCGAGGGGGTAGACGACGTAGCGGATCGCACCGACCGCAGACCTTCAAGCTGAGTTGATCGCCAGGGTCGCAGGTCCTCAGCTTGCAAGGTCGACGTAACGAAGGCAGTCTTCTTCGGCCCCGATCCTAAGGAGCACATCCCCAGTTCGATGGGAACCCGTCGGAACCCGTCGGAAACACAACTGGTGGACGGTGGTACCGAACGCCGTTGTTTCCACCCGACTACATACACGAAGGATCGATAAAGCTATTCTCGATCTCACTGCACTTGCTTTACCGCAATCATCCAACCCTCTGATTCTTTTCTTTTTCATAGCTGATCCATGGAGTACCTCGACAGAAATTCTGATCGGTGCTCCATCAAGGGCGCTAAAGTAATAGCGCTCATACAAACGAGTAGCCCATTGATGCGCTCGAGTAGTCGCATGCCAGCCGGCCCTATGTTAGGGATGAAACACAGGCTGATGAGGTCGAACAACCTGCGGATGCCAATACGATTACACGTCGGGTCCTTCTCCCCAGACTACATGACATTTCAGTCCAACGAGGCACGGGGTCGCTGCAGACATATTCCAATCAGTCCCATAAAGTACCAGACCTCACTGTCCGCGAAGCGATATAATATTTCGCCGGGACTTATTGATGACCTCCGACCCAAATATTTGACGGTCGGAAAATGGGTGCATTGTTCGATTCGGTGGTCGACGTATTCCACTATCTGCAGCTGGACATGTCCCGCAATACGCAGCAGCATCGACGGGCAACAGAGCGGGGGCTACGCGTACACAGGTCAACGACTCGATCCCAGCGATCGGCAGACACTAGGTACCTTTCTTCCGACACAGCCATTCATGCTTTGCTGGCGTTACGATCTAAAGACGAGACCGACAGTACCGGATTCTCGTCCGACAAAAAGCCAAAAGTTGGACGCACGCCACGAGTAGCCCATTGATGCGCTCGAGTAGTCACATTCTGGCTGGCCCCTTCGGGGAATATCACAGGCCGAGAAGGTAGAGAGGACCACGACGTACGCAGCAGAGCGCAGCCGTGCAAGCAGAGTAGATCGCCAGGGTCGCAGGTCCTTCGCTTGCACGGTGCTGATCACGCTCTCAACGACGCGACCAAGGCAGTATACTTTGGCCCCGCACCTGAGGAGGGCATCCCCAGATCCGGTTGAAGCCCGTCGATACTTAAACTGGTGGTCGGAGGCATTGGATCCCAAAGTTCGCGAAAAACAAATCGCTGCCAGACGGTCAACGAAGTGCATCCGCCGCAATCACGCACAACGAAATCCGAACACTTTCCCCGTGCTCACTACGCGAGCCATTCGGGTATTCGAAGTCAACTCCGCGACAGCCCCGATATGCTTTTCAACGCCCGATCTGGCGCGAAGCAATTGCTCACATTGGCAGATACGGGCGCGCCGGGTTGCCTTAGGGAAAGGCGCAAGGCTGCTGATCTCAGTTTGCACATCTACCCTTGGGAACACGAACGCGATGGATTCACTTGCGCTAACGACGGGATTATCAAAATCGTGGCATGGGCAGAATCGCTCCTCATGCCCGACCTATTATCGGAATCGCACGTCGCTCTCACCTGACTACACGAAAGTGGCTTGCGCCAAAATACTCGATCCGTGCAGAATTATTACCAAGCCATCAAGTCGGAATTTCGCAAAGTCCCTGATCTCACCGATCGCGAGAAGTTAAACTTCTTTCGCACGATGGAGGACTTGTTCCGCTATCTGCAATTGGACGAGGCGAGAAAAGTCGTCGCTGCTCGTGGCAAGTCCTTGACGGACAAGCGCGATCGCCATCAGAGGGGAGGTTCCGCTAATCATAAGTCGAAGTCTCCGTCGCATACGGTATACAGGATATATATATAGATAATATCGCATACGGTATACAGGATATATATATATATATAGAGATAATATCGCCTGACAGGTCACTTTTTCCGAAGCACATTTCGTAGGCGCTACTTCTCCTCCGCGTAAGCGGAGACTGGAATCGGGATGCGACAACGCTAGGCTTTGCAATGATCATCAATTCGCGCACTTTCCTGATTTGAGATGTCCACTCAAACCAGATTTGCCGAATTCTCTAACCCCCCTCTCCTCCCCAATGATCAATAACAACTGCCGGCGACCAAGCATCCCGATTCCGGGCAAGAAGCACTTTGGAGAAGTCCAAGCGCAGATTGCCCGCAGGAGGGAGGTAGGGGAATGCGAAGCCCCCAACGCCAGTGCTTGGAACCCTGTCCACAAACTCAATACCAAATCTGCGAAAGTGACAGATCACCCCAAAATTAAAATATCCTCACCTTTCAATGGACAACCTGGACAACAAGATCCTACAGGCAGCTTCCGGGCAGAGAGCAAAAGCTCCAAGAATCTACCTAGGACTCATGCTGAACCAAGTTCTGCTAAACCTAAAAATTATCCCAACCCTACTCAATCAAAAAATATCCGGAACAAACAAGACAGACGAAATCCTCCTACCACGAACTCTGCCATTCACCTTGTCATTGCCCTTCTTCTCGTCAACTGCCTGAATTTAACCGCCGCTTCAACAGCCTATCTCCGCACTCCCTTTTCTTTCTTCGCACCTAACACCTACCCAGCCACCAGCATGTATTCAATGGGAGCTCAACAAAGCAGGGTGCAACAAGCTACTAATACCGCCCCTCGCGGCGTGGGTGCAAGTCCCGATATGCCCCTCGTGGCATTGTCGTCTCTGACGATTAATACAGCCTCCCATGGCGTGGGTGCAAGTCCCGATGTGCCCCTCGTGGCATCATCGTCTCTGACGATTAACACAGCCTCCCATGGCGTGGGTGCAAGTCCCATTATGATCCCCTGCTTCTTAGTCATAGACTTCTATAGCACCCTTCTGATTGTCCCCCTCTTTATGGCTACTTGTTGGATCATAGGGTGTACCAAGCTATTGAAATCAGTACAGAGTACACCCACTATTGATAAGTCAATCGTGAACAGCTTCCTTCTTCTGAAACCCTCTGCAAAGCAGAATTCTAGCTGTGAACCTAATAGGAAATCCTGTACTCAGCACCTTAGAACCTTGACTCATCCTACCTGGGATACAGCTCCTAGGGGAGGTAGACCTACTTCCAGACTTCGTTCCACTCCTGTAAACAGCTCTAGCTATTGGGAACCCCAAATAGACTGTCACTGTCAAGTTCATTCTATTAACGCCTACCTCGGATACAAGGCCCTGGACTACAAAGAGGTCCTACAGTTCTCCATAAACCTCAACACACACGTCACTAACTACACTCAACATGAGTGGGATCTAGAACGTTGCTATTTCAACAAACTAACCGGTAGCTACACAATCCCTTTAGTCAACTATTACCTGGCTAACAGGAAATCTCACTTAGGCTCTCTCACTGGCCACAGGAACTCACAAACATATACTCCATCCCATCCTCCCCCTACTACACCAACAACTGAAGACACATCTGAGAATTATTCTGCAGGAATTATGCCTGGCAGCACTAAACAGCAAATTTATCTCGGCTTCCTCCCAGCTGTGCAAGGTTTATCCTCCACTACAACTGTGGATATGGACATGCTACAACCATTAAGCAAATTAATGGTAAGTGGTGGGACATGAACTCTGAACACAACGGCCCTAGTCTTCTCCACTCACAAGATTGGATAAAACTCCAAGGGCACATCTACACTCTTACCAAAGCATCACCCTCCTTCCTTTCACACCCTTTTCAACCAGAAATTAACCACACACCAGGCCACCCCACTAGGGAGACTGTTGACATGATCTCCCCTACTAGTAACACCACACCCACTCACAACCGTCCTGACTCTCCCCACAGTATGGACCACATAACTTCCCCATGGCCTGCAGAACTCACAGATCACAACTTACCAGATCAGGATAACTCCTCAGATCTAACTTTCTCTGATCTCCTAGACTCCACCCTATCAGATCAAGAAGATCCCATAGATTCCCCCTCTTTAAATCAAAAAGACCCCGCAGAAACTATTACTTAGTCTCTGACGATGAGGAACCTCCCAGATCAAAACAAAAAACATCTCCTACTGTATACCGTAAGAAAAATAATCTAACTACCAAACGCTCACACCCCTGCACAACCAGATGCACAACACACCTCTCCCTACACCTAGCAAAGTTATCCTTCCTGACTTCACTAAGTTTCGCCAATGCAGAATTTTTGGGGCAGAACCTCCTACCAAGAAACCTGCTCCTTCCAGACTCACCACCAAAACCCTTCCAACGAAAAGAATTAAAATTACTCATACTACTTCATATCCTGTTCAACAACAGCAAACCGCACTCTATCTCACTAACATTATCACCTCCAACTGCAGAGGCATTTTCTCATCCTGGGAAACACTCTATGACCATATTCGAACTAATGAGCCAGACATTGCTATTCTCACCGAAACAAAACTCACCTCCAACAATACAGGCATAATTAATATGATCAAACAAGACCTCTCTGACTACCACTTTCATCACAGCAGCAAAACCATTAAGCAAGCTACCAATGCAGACAACATTGTTACCCGCTCAGCTGGAGTCATCACACTTATCAAAAAGACTCTTACTGCACACCTAATTAAACATGAAATCCCTACTGACATAGCTGGTCACCTCACTCATCAAACTATTAACAACATCACTCACATCCTAGGTGTCTACATGCCCTGCAATGATCCTGCCAAAAGAGCCCGCCTCTATGAACACATCCACTACATCATATCCCAGAACCCCTCTCACCACTATATTGCAGGGGGAGACTGGAATGCAGCTTACTACCTCACTGATAGAAGCAACACAGTCCATCATCTGGAGGACCAGCCTCACTACCAGCATCTTCATAAATATTCAATCCACATTCAACCATCTCCACGTCCCCATACTTATTCAGACAACACCTCCTACAGCAGCAGGATAGATGACATCATTCTCATCAACCCTCCACCTGCAACCATGGTGACAGAAACCACACACCAAATGGGAGACACACTTGACCACTTGACCCTGGAACAACAAATTACCTCCTCTCTCTTTCCACCTCCCAACCTGGACACACCACCTCACAATCCAACACCCCAACTGCAACTCCCTCTCAAGCAACAGGACATGGCCAAAGCCAAAGAGGCAATCTCAAATAAATTTCTCCATCAATTTCAACACAGCCACATCAACATAAATAAAGCCTGGACTATAGCACAAACTTTACTGGGAGAAGATAAAACATCTGCACACATCCAATCTATTAGACAAGAACTCACAGCCACCATGCCAGAAAATCTTAACAGCATGGCAGATCATCTCATGATCACTTTACACCAAGCTCTTTCCATCATGACTGACATCTGCCCCATTAAGTCTAGCACACCAGGCATTTTTTTGCCCAGACAAACTGCTAAAACTTACAGACGTCTTAACTACCATATTAAACACATTAAAGCACTTCGAACAGCCTCCACTCACCTTGACCAACAGCAATACACGGAGCTCAGAAGCACACCTCATACGGCAGGTACATACTCACCTACCACTAAAATCAAAATACAACAACACCTGCAAAACCTACTCCTCCCTGACTACTGCCTCTCTCTAACTGCGTATATTCAACAAAGTATTACAGAACTACGTCACATGCAGGCTGCACTCAAAGAGGAGAGAGCAACTGCCTCCATCAAGAAATTCAGACGCCGCCTCAGCACACAAGCACGACAAACTCACAGGTATATTTTCTCTCCTGAAAACTACACACACACACACACTGCCCTTCTGGACGCATCCTCGAACACACTTAGCACCAGTACCCAGGGTCTCCTGGAAGTTTTGACCAAACACATGGGTAAACTTATGTCACCTCCCACACCACCCATCTTAGATTATTATACCCGACATGCTACTCCCCCTCCATGGGAAACACACACAGACAAATACCACCTTGAAACTCCAGCCAATTCCATACAAACCACCCCCTCCCCTTACACCTATCTCTCCTCCTCAACCACCTATGATGACTGCATCAGGAAACTCTCCACTAACAAAGCCACAGGCCCAGACGGCATACCTGATGAACTACTTATGTGCCTCCCACAGGAAATGCACCTCACCATACACAAACTCATGCAGCTAGTATGGATCCTGGGAGAAACACCAGACTGCTGGAAAATCTCCCACACAGTCATGCTCTACAAAAAATCAGATCCTTGCTTACCCCAAAATTACAGGCCAATAGGCCTTAACAATGCTGTAGCCAAACTCTGGACCTCTCTTGTTACCAACATTATTACTACCTACTCTGGAACCAATCACATTCTAAGTGCCTGCCAAGAGGGTTTCAGAAAAGACAAAAGTACCTATAGACAACTCCTGACCCTACTCCACAACATTGAGGATGCTGCCCTCTTCCACCAGGACCTTTATGCTGCCTACTTTGACTTTAGCTCTGCCTTCAACATGATTGATCACCAAAAACTTCTCTGCATTATGCACAGCTTGGGTTGTACCCATGATACTATAGATACAATTAAAGGAATTTACACAAACTCTACTACACATATCCTCCTTAACAATACATCTGGCTCCCCTATCCCCATCACTAGGGGCACTATCCAGGGGGACACTCTCTCCCCCTTACTCTTCATTATTTTTCTAGAACCCCTACACAGATAGCTCCGTTCTGGAGGACAAGGATACAGAGCAGCATCCCTACCCTCCACAACAGCAGATGAAAACCACACTAGCAGCTTGGGGTATGCTGATGACACTGCCGTCCTAACCGGCAGCTCAGAGGACCTTCGCATCCAATGTGGTAAAGTTCAAACTTTTAGTATCTGGTCGGGCATTCCCCTTAACGCCACTAAATGTGTGGTTAGTGGCATACTCCACAAATCACACCCCTCACAACCTACTCACAACAACACACTCAAACAAAGGCTAGAAAAATTCCTCTAGGTAATTCCTATGCTACCTACCAGCCGCCAGACCAAGCCTATAAATACCTGGGGGTCCACATCTCACTCACCTTATATTGGAAAACTCAACTTCACTCTACTATTGAAACCATCCACAACAAAGGCTTGAGTATCCTCACTAAAGCTAAAAATAGGGCAACCCCCACCCAATGTCTACGAATAATCTCACAATGTGTCAGAGCAGCTATTAAATACCCCATGATAGTAGCTCCCTTCTCACTAACCGACATTCATGTCATTGACAGAGCATTATTAAAAACAGTTAAACTCTGCTGCTCCCTTCCTAGATCCTTTCCGACAAGAGCACTCCACCTCCCTAAAACAGAGGCAGGACTAGGGGTGCCTTCTCTACTCACTGAATATACTCAGATTACTGCAACAGCCCTCACCCAGTCCATGAACGACCAAGGTCACCTGGGAATTCTCACCAGGGCTCTTCTTGACAAATCAACCTCCACCATGACCACTCTAGATCCTCTCTCTCTCTCCAGCAAGCAACTTAAATATATGTCCCTAGCCCGCCAGCTGGAAATTATTAAAAAATCTGACATAATAATTTATTGGAATGACACAGAACTCCTTGACAAACTTAACATACACTCTCTCCCTCTTCCACGACAGGCAATCCCTGTCTCACTAATGACTCCTTTTCACGACCTGGACATCTACTCATACCACGACCTGGTCACCCCCATGGGAACTCATCTTATCAGCACTACAGACCTCTCTCTTATTACTTCACACAAAATTACTAAACACCACAAACGATCCCTGAACCGCCTCACCGCACACCTCTCCTCCTTCCAAACCATCACTCCTCCAACTCACTCTGACCCACTCCCCCTCTCCCACAGGCAACTTGCGCCTGGTTACGCAATTTCGCAGAACACGACAGACAACGTTAAATTTCCTGCTCCTATCGAATCCTCCACCCCACTTACCCAGCGCTACCAACCTCACGCCTCCGTTACTGATGCAGACTACGAGGCGGACCCCATTGGGGACCTGGAAGGAAAACAATGGTGGGCGTGGCCCACGCAGATCGCAGGCAGTCACGCGCACCCAACAGTGACGCCACCTGGTCAGCGCGCCACTACTTGTGCAAATCCTGGATCCGACACTCCTCCTCCTCCAAATTCTACCGCGCATATAAAATAACCTCCACCTCGCACCCTGACAGGATCCGCGAGGCCATGACATTCCCAGCCAGCAGCGCACCTGCACCACCGGCGCGCCTGCTTCACCTTACTTACGGATCTCAGTACAGAGCCCTGCACATTACGAGCTGGCGGGGCAAGCGCTCTTACAACGACGACAAACTTGCCACCACCACCGTTGTCCACGTCCAATGGGCCCCAACCATCATGCACAACGACCATATCAACTCCTACACACGCATGGGATACAGCATCCACCATTGCACACCTCTCACCCTCACCACCTCCACCATACACTGGAAGCCGCAATCTCACCATGCGGCTCACCTTGTTGAACTGGTAGGACAACCAACATATGACCAATTAACCCACACCTTTAAAACCACTCCTCCGATAACCACATACCTCAATCCCAGGAAGGACACCCACCTCACTAACCTCCAGCAACAAGGCCAATGGGCAACCTCCCCAGGATTTAATGCTGACAACCACAACCTTGTTCACAAACTTCTGAAAATTGACACACGACAGACACCCAGACTGGGACATTCAACCACCCTCAGCCTACATTATACAAACAGGCATCCTCACTAATCTGGATTGCCAATCCAAACACACACATACCAACGTTTCATATCTTTATAACCCCACAGGTCACTGTCTTGGGCACATTCCCAACGACAGGCTCACCTCTCTTAAGCAAAACTATGACCACTTTAAAAATCACTACCAAACCAAATGGAACCAACTGACCCAAGGAGGAACATACCACACTGACCTAGCTGCCCTCTTCACCAGATACATAGCTGCTCCTGCTGCCATTAACATTCTGTCTCCCTTCCTCTACCAAGCAGCAGCTGCTCTGGGCATTACTCACCATCGTACCTCCAATCCTCTTAGCTACGACCAAAGCCTCACCAGCTTCTCTTCTACCAGCCCTGCTGACCAGCTCTTTGGCTCCAACCAAGACCCCTTTCTTACCATCTGGACTGGGGGCTCACTGGTGGACATTCCCAATTCCACCACACAAGCACACCAAGCTCTAAGGTGGGCTCTAGCCAGTGCTGACCATGCTGAAAATACTCTCAGCCCTACCTGCACCCTGATGCTCCTCCCTGATGACCTTGCTGCCCCTTACAAAACTCTCCTCCACCACTCCTGGATCCACTACATTGACTCTAGACCACAGTCTGAATTTTATACTACCCCTGAAATATGGCTTGGCAGCAAATCTCACACCCCACCCTCCACTAAACAATTACACCTCATCCTTATATGCAACCCTCACAGCCAAGAGACTTACTTTCCTAAACTCCCAGACTTTATTGACCAATGGACATACTACATGCAAAGCCTCGCCTCATCCTGGGAGCCCTCTACTATCACACCACCTTCCACCCTTACTTTCACTGATATTGTCATCACCTACCCTCGGAAACTTAAATCTCTTGCCAAAAATCCCTGGCAACCTATACTCCACCAACACCCTCCCCCCTCTCCTCTTACCATTACCCACCCCTGTTTTTACCTTGCTACCCCCCTCCTCTGGCCTCCAGGTCTACACAGATGGTAGCCTAATAAAAGGTAAACCAGGGCATCCTAGCAAAATAGGTGCTGCAGTATATGTCCCGGCTGCAGGACAAAGCTACACCATCAACCCTGGGGGAATAGGGGCCACCAAAACTAACAACCGGGCAGAACTGGTAGCCATCCACCAAGCCCTTCTCAACATTGACTATGACAAATCTCTTACCCTTCATACAGACAGCCTCTGCTCTCTTCAACTGATTAAAAAAATGATTCATGACCCCACCACAACAACCCGTTCCATTCATACTGAATTACTGCAATCAATTCAAAAACACCTCATTCAACGCATCCTGCATGGCTCACACACCACCCTTTGTAAAGTCCGTTCCCACACAGGTATCCTTGGAAATGACAGAGCAGACACTCTGGCACGCAAGGCAGCTGAGCACCCTACCTCAACTAATTTTACTGATAACACTGGGGAAATCCCCCGCCACAATGTTTACTGGCCTACAGTTCAACCTCCTCGCACACCCATGGGAGATATTCCCCCACGCATCCTAGCACCTAACCTTACACAAGGTATCACCTCTAACCTACCCACTAGCTGCCACCTTGGTCAACACCCCCTTAAAGGGATTTATGCAACCACCTGGGCTGAAAACACCCCCCACCAACTTCCTCAAGCAAGTAACAAATTTTGGACCTCAACCCTTATCCAGCATAAAACTAAATTCCACATCCTTAAAGCCCGCTGGGGTAGACTGTGGAACCGCAAAATTGCATTCCGCTGGAAACTCCCCTATATTACCAGCACTCACCCACCCACGAACTCCCTATGCCCCATCTGCCACACCTGTGAGGACGGAGCGGGCCACATCCTGGCGGGTTGCACACACCGGACTTTCAAGGGGCTCTATATTAAGAGACATGACGCCGCAGTGCGACTCATCCACAAGGCCATTTGCACAGGAGCCCTGGGATCTCGCAGAATGATCATGGACGCTGGCAAGGAGGAGGACCTTCCCAGGGGGGTCCTGGGAAAACGTCTCCCTGACTGGTTACGCCCCTCCACTATTACTGTAGCGGATTGGAAGAGGATGAGACCTGATCTTGCCGTCCTACCTGACATAGACTCTCCTACCTGTATGTCTGATAAAGAACTCTGGGTTCTTGAGCTTGGATGCTGCTCTGATACTAATCACGCTACTAAGTTTATTACTAAACATGCCCAACATGTTGAATTAGTCAATGGCCTTCGATCGGCTGGATACCTTGTTCACTATGAAGTTATTACCGTTGGTACAACTGGTACTATTCCTACCTCTTTTTTGACTTCTATGACCACTCTTGGACTTCAGAGATCCTGTGCCCTCAAACTGGCGGACACAGTCCACTTTCACACCATTACTAGTTTCCAGAGTATTTTACAGTGCAGACGCTTTATGGAAACACACCCCGGGTCGATACCCGGGGACTAGCACACAGACCGTCCCCCCTCTCAGGTTTTGTCTTACCAGCTCCAACCCCCACTTGTAGCCACCACTGGGTTGCTGACTGGAAGCCTCTAGGAGGGGCAGTCAGCACTTGCAATATGACCAGATGAGGATTTTCGCCCAGTTACATCAACTTCTTTCAACTTGGACATCACGACTTTTTCTACTGGCCACTGTATTACATGCCTCCAGATTTATTCGGCCGGTCCCATACTTGATCTTTGTTGACTCTCAAGGTTTTACCTCTTTAAGTAATAGACGTGGCTTTAGTTCCTTTCCGTTCCGTTTTCAGCTGCACTGGCATGATGGGGCTACGGTGCCTGTTGTTCAGGCATCGGTGGTAATTCTTTTTACTGAGATGGTCCTACGGTGACTATAGCTAGCTCCGGCTTATGCTATAGTGTCCTTAACTTCACGTCCTGTGAGTAACGGTTCTACACGGATGTAACAATTTCAATTTCAATTTCAATTTCGAAGTCTCCGTTCAAGAGGCCCGCGAATACTAGTTACCCGGGTAAGGACTTTACATTCAATCACGTCCAATTTACCAACCCCCCCCTCCGAGTCTGACACTGATTCTTTCTCTTCGCAAGGCCTAAAGACCACCAACGACGGTGGGGAGATGAACTCTCGCCCGGCCAAGAGACCCAAACGGGTAGCCAACGGTAGTCGCAACCCGGCCGCTGGCCGAGGAGGTGGAGGACGTAGTGCGACGCAACCTACGCACACCGCCAAGCTGGGTGGATCGCCAAAGTCGCAGGTCCTCAGTTTGCAAGGTGCTGCTCGCACGCTCGAGAACGGCCACGCTCCCTTTCCACGTCCAACGATATGTTGGCAAAGCGGTTGTCCATGTCGTCGACAAACTTCTTGGAGGATTGGATTTAATCCTCGGATCCAACTGCATGCACGACAAAAGGGCCGTCCTTGACTACGATCGCATGACAATGTCGCTCAAACGGTACGGCTGCTGTTTGACACCTATAAACAGGCAGCGGGACGAAACGGCTCATTCCTTCTTCACTATGGCACTTTCGGGCAAGTCGACTGACGACCCAGTCATTACTGGTCGCAAGGCAGCAAAGCTTTTGGAAGTTGGCGCTAACCATGTCATGGTCTATGTCCGCGAATCCCGAGCGGATTTACCGGCGTCTAACGTAACTGCCGATGAACGGGCGAAATTGCTGACAAAATTATTGCCTTCCGACGGGCCTTTACCTGGTCCCCCGGTGGCAAGCATGGATTTCGAAAATTGGATCCGCGACAACATACGGGACCACGATGATAAAACACTCATCTTGGCCAACGACCTGCGCGCTCTCCTATGGCAGTATCGCAAAGTCTTCAACAATTTGCCTATGGGGACTCCTAACCATCGAGTTATTCCTCACGTCATCAATACGCAAGACAATGCTTATGCACCATATCGCAGAAATCGCCGCATGAGTCCAGCCGAGACTTTCCTATGTGAGGAATACGTCTCCGACCTGTTGCAGCAAGGATTCATCGCCCCGAGCTCGTCCCCGTACGGTGCGCCAATTAGGATCATAGCGAAACCGGGTGGAACGGGATACCGTGTTGTTTGCGATTGGCGAGCACTCAACAACATCACGATTAAAAATAGGTATCCCCTTCCCCGTATCAATGAGACCATTGATCATCTAGGTGGAGCTACTTTGTTCAGTTCCCTAGACCTCACGTCTGGTTATTACCAAATACGAATTTCGGACGAGGACGCGCCGAAGACTGCGTTCACTACCCCAATGGGTCAGTTTGAATTTAAAGTCCTTGGGATGGGTTTGGAAAACGCGCCGGCCACAATCCAAGCGGTCATGAACCAAATATTCGCGCCCTACTTGCACAAGTTCGTCGTGGTCTACTTAGACGATATCTTGGTTTACGCACGCACTCCGGCGGAGCACTTAGCCAACTTGGCCACGGTTCTCAACGTCCTCCAGGACAACGAATTTTACGCGAAACTCTCCAAATGTTCCTTCAACAAAACGGAAGTTAAATTCCTGGCTGGTGCACAGACGTCTAGCCAATCATCAAGAGGACCCGGGTCCTCCTTAGGAAGGACACGGTCGCAGCCATTGCTGATAATGACACTGCGCATCCCGCGCGTCCAAGATTCTCCATTCTTGTCGTGGAGTTTCTCAAAATTAGCGGGAGGCCCTCGCGGAAGTTGCATCGCAAAGCAGTGGTAGTAAATGAGGGACCGTATAACCTATCAGCTTGGATAACACTCCGGAGAGTGGACTTAGTGTGTGCAGCACGCCAATCTATAAATGCGGAGACGAGAATAACATTACAAAAGACAGGGGAACCATAAAGGGACACCAGCGGAGGAAAGGGGGCGGTAGCCTGGAACCTGATCAGGGTACAGGCTAGACAGCGCGTGTCAGAAGAACCGATGACGCAGTCAACAGGCAGCTGACATAGTACTGTCGAGACCGATAGTTCTAAGGAAGTACATAAGTAGTCACCAAGTCATAAAACGCGTGAGAGCACCGCAATTCATGCTGACAGTCATTACAATGGACGCGACGGAATTAAAGTTGATCCACGCAAGGTTAGCACAGTCCGTGACTGGCCTACTCAGAAAACGGCGAAAGAGATCGGCTCATTCCTCGGTTTGTGCAATTATTTTCGCAAATTTATCCAAGGCTATTCGTCTCTCGCTGCCCCGCTTCAAACCTTGTCTAACATCAAGGGTGAACTAGGCTCCTTGTTCAAAGAAGAACATCTCGTCTCATTCCAAGGCCTCAAGGAAGCTTTGCTATCCGCTCCAGTCCTCGCGCTGCCGGATTTCAGCAAACCTTTCGAAGTCATTACCGACGCATCTTTGCTCGGTACCCGGCGCGGTGCTCTTGCAAGATAACCACCCCATCGCCTTCGCCAGCAAGAAGTATATCCCAGCGGAGCTGTACTATACTACGACGGAACAAGAGATGCTAGCAATCGTTCACGCGTTGACCGAGTGGCGATGCTACCTCGAAGGTTCCCACATGACATTGGTCACTGACCACAATCCGCTCACGTATTTTGACACAAAGGCGGTCCTTTCACGACGCATGGGCCGATGGCAGGAGGACCTGGCGCCCTTCAGCTATACTTGAAATATCGCGCGGGTCGCAATAATATGGCAGACCCGGTCAGTCGCAATCCTAACCTCTCTGCCCCCCGCCGACGTCGCGGTTGCGCACCAGCTGTTAGTTTTCTCTCTCTTGGTCAGCAAATGCAGGCCTCGATCGAGAAAGCAGCGCCCTATTGCAGTCGGTCCCGCGGTCGTGGATATCCTTCCCCGCCCACCGACTGTCCTCCCCGTCCCTTCGGTTCCGGTCAAGGAAACGCGACAACGCAGTCGGCATACGCCCGCTGCGTCGACTCCCTCCTCTTCGTCCATCATGGATCGAATTTTGGCTGGATACAAACGAGACTCGAACTTCACGCCGGGCTGCAAGCGCCTTCGCGATAAGTTTTCCAGGAACGGTTACTGGTTCAAGAAGAACAAGTACGGACGCGAGTTTTTGTGTGTCCCCCTTGACGCAGCCCTTCGCCTGGACATTATCCGCGAAGCTCACGACCCTATGTACATGGGCCATTGCGGTCGCACCAAGACATTGGAGTTGGTCACCCGCACTTTTACTTGGGCCAAAGTCACGGCAGATGTTACTGCCTTCGTCCAACAATGCCATAAGTGCCAAACGAACAAGCCCGGAAACGCAAAACCTAACGGTACCATGGTTCCCGTGGAAATTCCTGAGAAATTCTGGGAGTGTGTCTCCACAGACCTCATTACGGCGCTCCCGCCTACGTCTTCTGGCCATGATGCCATCGCGGTATTCGTCGACAAACTGTCGAAAATGGTTCATGTCGAACCTTGTCATACTACGATAAACGCAGAGGAATTCGCTTCCCTATACCTGAATCGTGTCATCCGCTATCATGGTATCCCAAAGAAACTCCTGAGTGATCGCGATGCGCAATTTACCGGGCATTTCGGCGTGGCTCTCCATCGATTAATGGGCACGCGACAAGCGTTTTCAACTGCGTTTCATCCTCAAACTGACGGTCAGACGGAACGCATGAACCGAGTCATCGAGGACATGATTCGCCACTACGTGGGGCCATACCACGACGATTGGGATAAGTCCTTGGCGCTGGTGGAATTTACAATCAACAATTCCTACCAAGAGTCCATTCAGAACACCCCCGTTTCGGGCGTACCTTGGTTACGACCCTACGACGCCGCTTCGAGCGGAAGTCGAATCGAAATGTCCGGCTGCCAACAATTGGTGGGCCGATCACATTGAACGACAAGATCAATGCAAGGCATGCATGCAAGCCGCTCAAGATCGGCAGAAAGCCCATTACGATAAGCGACGAACGGAGGTTTTCTTCAACCTTGGGGATAAAGTTCTCTTGTCCACCCGCAATATGAAGTTCAAAGCAACGGGTAAACCAAAATTTACGCCTCGTTTTGTTGGCCCCTATACGATTACGGAATGCATTGGTCCATGCGACGAGGTCACCGGAGTCGTCCGGCAAGTCACGGCGTGCCGCTTGGCTTTGCCCAAGATGATGCGTATCCACCCCGTGTTTCACGTGGGTTTGATAAAGCATTGGCGCTCCGATGGCGTTGTCCATGTGGGACAACCGCTGGAGTTTGACTCCGACGGCGCTCCGATTTGGAATATCCAATGCATCATGCGCGAGAAATCGCGTGTCATAGGCACTTCCAGCAAACGGCGTCTCGAATACTTGGTCCGATGGCAAGACTTCGGTATTGAGCAAGACACTTGGGAACTCGCCAAAGCGGTCAAGAAAAGTGCGCCTCACGTCGTCGATGCATGGAAATCACGTGTTACGCCCGTTATGTCCCGACGTACGTCAAAAAAAACGGGCCCATCACCAACCCATCGCACTCGACGCATACGACACGGCGGTTAGAATGCTTTATTTATAAAGTTATCTTTCCCGGAGTACTCAAAAGGGATGTTAAATGGTTCTCTCCGAAACCAACTTGATTCATCAAGTATATTTTGAGCACGGCACATACGACTACGACTGGTATTCACATCCCACTTCCTTATGATCAGATGCGGGGTCCGCATCTCTTCTGGAGGGGGGGGAGTGTAACGGTACAGAACCCTTCACGGGTACTCTGGCCGTCCAGCAAGGCATACGGGTACACCTCACCCGTAAGCCACGTGACGAACGCACATGATACAGTACCATACCCATGTACTGCCTCATCTCTCACAACGCACACGTTGTGCACATAGACACGAGCTACTCGGAACGAACCCTTCTACTCCTACCACGAAGACGTTCTTTCCAAGCTACTCGACATCCCCTACTTAGGTAACCATCTACTTGTTCTGCTAGTTCACCCATATCAACATACACGTAAACTCACATCACGCATCACGTTCCCTAGCCTAACCCCTCAAGCTGCTAAGGAGCATCCTGAGCTGTTACAGTTGGTATCTCTAAGTGCGCCTACTTTGCATATTGTAGGAGTGGCACCACCATTCGAACTGAATCCTCCGTGTCGCTGGTTTGTGTCGGGAGACCCACCTCCTGGGGTGAAAATCCTTTCACAACTAAAAAAAAAAAAAAAAAAAGTGTTGCATCACTGATCCTCGAATATGAGAACAATAACATCTCACAGACTGCCACTCATGCCTCCTCTTCAGCACCTAGCCCTTGTGTCAACTCTGATGAATTGCATGAGGGGGATCTGATCACAAACCCCACATCCACCTCCACGACAGAACCATCCACCACTGGTATCTCATCCTGCTCCACCCAGCAAGACACCATGCCAACCACGGCCTGCATTCCCGTCATCCACAATAGTGACAAGATGACCCCATCAATCTCAACTGATTGGGATCACACTTCACCAACATACCTACCCAACCACGTGTCCCACCTCTTCCCCCTGAATGCGACAAGCACCAGGCTCATGCCACCCCCGCTACCCTTTGCATAATCACACTCATCCACACTCATCCATACACATCAAGGAACCCCCTGTTCTCCCTGCCCACCAGCCGTAGGCACATCAAGGCATTGCGCCTTTCTCTAGGCATCGGATAACTGATTAGTAGATGAGAGGGAAAAGGGGGAACATTAGCTTTAAGAGGATCTTTAACTCCCCGTGTTCTGATTTACATGCAATAAACTGCAGCGCTGTAATGCACTGACGTACTGCCCATGTGCTGATGTACAGAAGTACTGCTGCACTAAACTACAATGCATCATGTGATGTGACCTATTCTTGCATGCAGATATAAGCATGAGCGATACCCTCGTGAGCTGACTTTCATCTGCGTGTGACATAATCCTGATGCACTGATGTACAGCCAGATGTACTGTACTGCACAGAGTGAAGTGCTGTACGGTACTAACGTACAACCCATGTGTAATGCACTGCTGTAATGAATTGCTGTGCACTGAACTGCAATGCTGTACAATATATCTGTTGCATGAGCGATACCCTCGTGTGATGATCTACATGCACCAAACTGCAGCGCTGTACAGCACTGACATGCAGATTCTATGTACCTTCCAGTGCATAGTCTACCTCATGGCATAAGTTACATAGTGCGATTTGATAATCCCCACCATCTGTTAAATAATTAGTAATGAACACTCTAGGAATTAATTCTTGATCTGCCCCGTACTGCCACATGTACTTAGCCAAGTGCTGTTCAAGCTTCTACCACCTTCTATGTTTTCATGCTGACAGCATGATGCCCGATTCTAATTTAGCCCTGCGGTTATTACGCCCATCCAAATTATAGG
>JACBWV010000248.1:0-99632 GCA_013435795.1 Chlamydomonas sp. ICE-L | reverse complement strand
GAGCCCTGCTCATAAATGAGTTATGTGATCCAACTCGAGTGATCATGACATTGAGCTATGAGTCTCACCAAATGCTGATCATGCCATTGAGTTATGTGTATCACCTCGAGATGATCATGACATTGAGTTATGTGTATCACCTCGAGCTGATCATGACATTGGGTTATGTGTATCACCTCAATCAAGCTGAGCCCTATTCATAACATTGAGTTATTTGTTTCACCGATCCCTGATCATAACATTGAGTTATGAGTATCACCTCGAGTTGATTATGACATTGAGTTATGTGTATCACCTCTAGCTGATCATTACATTGAGTTATGTGTATCATCTCAAGCTGATCATGACATTGAGTTATGTGTATCACTGATCCCTGATCATAACATTGAGTTATGTGTATCACCTCGAGCTGATCATGACATTGAGTTATGTGTATCAACGAGCCCTGATCATAACATTGAGTTATGTGTATCACCTCGAGCTGATAATGACATTGATTTTTGTGGACACCTCGAGCTGATCATGACATTAGTTATGTGTCACCTCGAGCTGATCATGACATTGAGAAAAGTTATCACCTCGAGCTGATCATGACATTGAGTTATGTGTATCACCTCAAGCTGATCATGACATTGAGTTATTTGTTTCACCGATCCCTAATCTAAAATTGAGTTATGTGTATCACCTTCGAAGTTGTATGACACTGAGTTATGTGTACTCACCTCGAGCTGATCATAAAAATTGATTATGTGTATCACCTCGAGCTCCTCATGACATGGAGGTATGTTGATCCCTGACCTGATGCGACATTGAGTTATGTGTATCACCGAGTTGATATGACATTGAGTAGTGTATCACCTCGAGATGATCATACATTGAGTTGTGTGTATCACCTCGAGCTAATTTCGAACATTGAGTTATGTGTATTCACTCGAGCTGCATCATGACATTGAGTTATGTGTATTCACCTCGAGCTGATCATACATGGAGTTTGTGTATTCACTCGAGCTGACTATAACATTGAGTTATGTGTATCACCTAAAGCTGATTATAACATTGAGTTATGTGTATCACTGTGCGCTGATCATAACATTGAGTTATGGATATCATGAGTTCATCATGTCATCTGCTGTTATGTGTGCTCCACCGGCCTGATCATAAAATTGAGTTATGGGTATCAAACTCGAGCTGATCATAAATTGAGCCTATGAGTCTCACCAAATGTGATCATGCATTGAGTTTATGTGTATCCCTCGCAGATGATATGACATTGAGTATGTGTATAACCTCGAGCTGCATGACATTGGTTATGGGTATCACCTCAATCAAGCTGAGCCCTATTCATAACATTGAGTTATTTGTTTCACCGATCCCTGATCATAACATTGAGTTATGTGTATCACCTCGAGTTGATTATGACATTGAGTTATGTGTATCACCTGTAGCTGATCATTACATTGAGTTATGTGTATCATCTCAAGCTGATCATGACATTGAGTTATGTGTATCACTGATCCCTGATCATAACATTGAGTTATGTGTATCACCTCGAGCTGATCATGACATTGAGTTATGTGTATCAACGAGCCCTGATCATAACATTGAGTTATGTGTATCACCTCGAGCTGATAATGACATTGATTTTTGTGTATCACCTCGAGCTGATCATGACATTGAGTTATGTGTATCACCTCGAGCTGATCATGACATTGAGAAAGTTATCACCTCGAGCTGATCATGACATTGAGTTATGTGTATCACCTCAAGCTGATCATGACATTGAGTTATTTGTTTCACCGATCCCTAATCATAACATTGAGTTATGTGTATCACCTCGAGTTGATTATGAACCCACAAATGAGTTATGGTTATAACCTCGAGCTGATCATAACATGAGTTATGGTATCCTCGAGCTAATCAGACATTGAGTATGTGTTATCACCTCGAGCTGATCATGATGAGTTATGTGATCACCCGGTTGATCATGAACTGGTTATGTGTATCACCTCGAGCTGATAATTACATTGAGATTAGGTGTATAACCTCGAGCTGATCAATAACATTGAGAATTATGTGTATCACCTGAGTGATTTCATGGACATTGAGTTATGTGTATCACCTCGGGCTGATCAAACATTGAGTTATTTGTATCAACGCGAGCTGATTCAAACATTGAGTTATGTGTATCACCTCGACAGATTATGACCTTGAGTTAGTGCATAACTGTGCGCTGGATAATAACATTGGAGTTATGTGTATCACTCGAGCTGATCAAAACATTGAGTTATGTGTCTCACTGTGTTTTTTTTTGGCGCTGTATAACATTTGAGGTATGTATATTACTCGAGTTGATCATGACATTGAGGTATGTGTATCAACTCGAGCTGCTCATGGACATTGAGTTATGAATCTCTCCCAAATGCTGATCTTGCCATTGAGTTATGTGTAACCTCGAGCTGATATGACATTGAGTTATGTGTATAACCTCGAGCTGATCATAAAATTGAGTTAGTGATCACTCGAGCTGGATTATGACATTGAGTTGTGTGTATACACTCGAGCGATCATGGAATGGTTATGTGTTCCCTCGAGCTGCTCAGAACAGTGAGTTATGGTTCCCCTCGGAGTGACTATCCATTGAGTTATGTGTATTCCACTCGAGCTGATCAATGACATTGAGTTATGTGTATCACTGTGCGCTGAATCATAACATGAGTTATGTAAACACTTGAGTTGATCATAAAATGGTTATGGTATCACCGAAAGGCCCCCCCCCGCCCCCCCTGATTCATAAACATTGCGTTATGTGTATCAACTTGAGTGATCATGCATGAGTTATGAGTCTCACCAAATGCTGATCATGCCATTGAGTTATGTGTATCACCTCGAGCTGATCATGACATTGCGTTAGTGGTATCCCACGAGATGATCATGACATTGGTTATGTGTATATCTTGCGCTGATCAGACATTGAGTATGGTATCACAATCCCTGATCATAACATTGAGTTATGTTTCAACATCGAGCTGATCATGACATTGAGTTATTGTATCACCTCGAGCTGATCAAACATGAGTTATGGTATCACCTCGAGCTGAGTATGACATTGAGTTGTGTGTATCACTCGAGCTGTCATGACATGAGTGATGTGTACCCCCAACCTCGAGCTGAATCATAACATGAGTTATGTGTAATCACCTCGAGCTGATTATGCATTGGAGTATGTGTCTCACCTCAAGTTGATATAAATTGAGTTATGTGTATCACTGTGCGCTGATCCTAACATTGAGTTAGTATATTCACTTGAGTTATCTGACATGGAGTATTGTGTATCACGAGCCTGATCATAAATGAGCTGTGTATCACGCGGCTGATCATGACATAAGTTATGAGTCTCACCAAATGATGTCATGCCATTGAGTTATGTGTATCACCTCGAGATGATCATGGCATGAGTTATGTGTATCACCTCGAGCTGCTTCATAAATTGAGTTATGTGTAGACTCAATCAAGCTGAGCCCTATTATAACATTGATTATTTGTTCACCGATCCCTGATCATTAACATTTGATCTATGAGTATCACCCGAGTTGATATGACATGAGTTTATGTTGTATCACCCTAGCTGACTTCATTACATTGAGGTATGTGTATATTCAAGCTGATCATGACATTGAGTTATGGTATCACTGATCCATGATCAAAAACATTGATTATGTGTACACTCGAGCTGATCATGACATGAGTTATGTGTAGCACCGAGCCCTGATCAGAAAATTGAGTTAGGATCACCTCGAAGCTGGATAATGACTTGATTTTGTGTATCACCTCGAGGCTGATCATGAAGGAGTTATTTGTATCACTCGCGCTGATCATGACATGAGATAAGTATACCTCGAGCTGATCATGACATTGGAGTTATGGTGCTCACTCAAGCTGATCAAACATTTGAGTTATTTGTTTAACCGATCCTAAATCAGAACATTGAGGTATTGTGTATCACCTCGAGTTGATTATGACACTGAGTATGTGTCACACCTTGAGCTGATATAACATTGAGTTATGTGTATCACCTCAAGCTGAACATGACATGGAGGTATGTGTATCAAAACAACCGATCCCTGATCATAACATTGAGTTATTGTGTATAGTAGAGCTATCATGACAATTGAAGTTATGTGCACACTCGAGCTGTCATTGAATGAGTTTGTGTATAACCTCGAGTTGATCAGACATTGAGTATAATGTAACCTCGAGCTGTCATACATTGAGTTATGGGTATCAACTCGAGCTGATTATGACCTTGAGTTATGTGTATCACCTCGAAGCTGATCATGACATTGAGTTATGTGTTCACCGCCGAGTTGATATAACATTGAGTTATGTTTTATAACATCGAGATATCATAAATGAGTTATGTGTATTCACTCGAGCAGATTATGGACATTGAGTTCTGTGATCACTGTGCGCTGATCATAAACATTGAGTGATGTGTATCCCCGAACCTGATAATAAATATGGAGTGATGGTATCACCTCGAGCTGATCATGGACCATTGATATGTGTATACCTCGAGCCTGATCATAACATGAGTTATGGTATCACTGGGCGTGATCATACGTTGAGTTATGTATATCACTAGGATCATGACATTGAGTTATGTTATACGTGCGCTGATCATAACATTGAGTATGTAATTTACTTGAGTTGATCATGACCTTGAGTGGTGTATCAAAAAACTCGGCTGATCTGACATTGGAGTTATGAATTCACCAAAGCGGCATGCCATTGAGTTATTTGTATCACAGCGAGCTGATCATGACAGTCGAGTTAGTTTTGCACTTTCGAGGCTGTATCATCTAAAACATTGTCGTCTTATTTTTTGTGTTATCACCTAATTTTTGTGATTATGACATGAGTTGGTGTAATCACCTCAAGCTGATCACGGACATTGAGTTGCGTATCACTCGAGCTGATCATAACATTGAGTTTGTGTATCACCTCGAGACTGATCATAACATTGAGTTATGGTATCACCTCAAGTGATTATAAAATTGAGTTATGTGTATCACTGTGGCTGATCAGACAGTGAGGTTAGTATATCACTTGAGTTTTATTATGACATTGAGTTGTGTGGAAATCACAAAGCCTGATCCTAAATGAGTTATGTGTATCAACTCGAGATGATCATGAATGAGTGATGAGTCCACCAAATGCTGATCATGCATGGGAGTTATGTGTATCACCTCAGAGCTGATCATGAAATGAGTTTGTGTTCCACCTCGAGCTGCTCATGACATTGAGTTATGTGTATCCTGAATCAAGGCTGCGCCCTATTCATAACATTGGTTATTTGTTTTCACCGATCCCTGATCATAACATTGAGCTGATGGTATCACCTCGCGTGATTTGACATGAGTATGTGTATCACCTCGAGCGATCATGACATTGAGTATGTTAATCACCTCGAGATGACATAACATTGAGTTATGTGTCTCAACTCGAGCTGATATAAATTGAGTTATGTGTATCAACTCGAGCAGATTATGAATTGAGTTATGTGACATGTGCGCTGATCATAACCTTGGAGTATGGACACTCGAAGCTGATCAAACATGAGTTATGTGTATCACTGTGCACTGATCATAACATTGAGTTATGTATATTACTTGGTTGATCTGACCTTGGTTATGTGATCAAACTCGAGATGATCATTGACATGGAGTTATGAATATCACCAAATGCTGAATCATGGCCCATTGAAGTTCTGGTATTTAAACTCAACTGATTTACATGAGTTGATGGTATCACTCAAGCTGATCATGACATGATTTATGTGTTCACCTCAATCAAGCTGATCATGAAATGAGTTATGGGTATCACCACGAGCTGATCATGACATGAGTTATGTGTATCACCTCGAGCTGATACATGACATTGGTTATGTGTATCACCCTCAAGATGATAATGACATTGAGTTTTGTGTATCACCTCAGCTGATTTATGACATTTGAGTTAATTGGTATCACCTGAGCTGATCAATGACATGTAGTAAGTGTATCACTTCGAGATGATCATAACAATCTGAAATATGGTATCACCTCAAGGCTGATCATGACATTGAGTTATTTGTTTCACCGATCCTAATCATAACAGGTTAGTGTTCACCTCGAGTTGATTAGGACATTGAGTTATGTGTAGTCACTCGAGCTGATCATCACATTGAGTGATGTGCATCACCAAGCTGATCATGACTTGAGTTATGGTATCACGATCCCTGACATAAACATTGAGTTTGTGTTCAATCGAGTGGTCATGACATTGAGTGTGTATCACCTCGAGTGATCTGACATTGAGTATGTGTATCACCTCAAAGCTGATCATGACATGAGTTATGTGTATCACCTCGAAGCTGCTCATTGACATTGAGTTATGTGTAGCACCGAACCCCTGATCATATCATTGAGTTTGTGTCTAACATCAGAGTGATCATAACCTGGGAGTATGTGGATCACCTCGAGCTGATCATGACATTTGAGTTATGTGTATCACCTCCGAGCTGATATGACATGAGATATGTGGTATTCACCTCGAGTGCTCATGACATTGAGTTTCTGTGGATCACCTCACGGCTATCATGTGACATTGAGTTATGTGTATCACCCAATCCCTAAATCATACATTGAGTTATGTGTATCACCTCAAGCTGATCTTGATATTGAGTTATGTGTATCACCGATCCCTGATATAACAGGGATCTCATTGGTTATGTGTATCAACCTCGACTGATCATGACATTGAGTTTGTGTATCACCTCGAGCTGATCATACATGAGTTATGTGTATCACCTCGAGGTGATATGACCCATGAGTATGTGCATCACCTCGGTGATTATGACATTGAGTTCTGTGTATACCTCGAGATGATCATGACATTGAGTTATGTGTATCACATCGCGTTGATCATAACATTGAGTTATGTGTTTCACCGATCCCTAATCTAACATGAGTGATGTGTATCACCTCGAGTGATTATGGAAACTGAGTTATGGGATCACTTGAGCTGTAATAACATTGAGTTATGTGTATCACCTCAAGCTGAACATGACATTGAGTTATGTGTATCACCGATCCCTGATCATAACATTGAGTTATGTGTATCGCATCGAGCTAATCATGACATTGAGTTATGTGTATCACCTCGAGCTGATCATGACATGAGTAGGTGTACACCTCGATTTGATCATGACATTGAGTTATATGTATCACCTCGAGCTGATCATAACATTGAGTTATGTGTATCACCTCGAGCTGATTATGACATTGAGTTATGTGTATCACCTCGAGCTGATCATGACATTGAGTTATGTGTATCACCTCGAGCTGATCATAACATTGAGTTATGTATATCAACTCGAGCTGATCATAACATTGAGTTATGTGTATCACCTCGAGGAGATTATGACATTGAGTTATGTGCATCACTGTGCGCTGATCATAACATTGAGTTATGTGTATCACCTCGACCTGATCATAACATTGAGTTATGTGTATCACCTCGAGCTGATCATGACATTGAGTTATGTGTATCACCTCGAGCTGATCATAACATTGAGTTATGTGTATCACTGTGCGCTGATCATAACGTTGAGTTATGTATATCACTTGAGTTGATCATGACATTGAGTTATGTGATCACGTGAGCTGATGCATAACATTGAGTGATTTATATCCTTGAGTGATATGAACATTGAGTTGGGTCTCAACTCGAGATGATCAGACATTGAGGGTTTATGAATCTCACCAAATGCTGATATGCATTGACGTTATTTTGTATCACCTCGAGTGATCAGGACATGAGTTAGTGTATACCTCGACTGATTATAACATTGAGTTATGTGGATCACCTAGAGCTGATTATGACATTGAGTTGTGTGATCAACTCAGCTTGATCATGACAGTGAGTTATGGTATCACTCGAGCCGATCATAAACATGAGTTATGTGTTCAACTCGAGATGATATAACATTGATTATGTGTTCACCTCAAGTTGATTATAACATGAGTTCTGTTGTATCACTGTGCGCTGATCATAACATGAGTTATGTATATACTGAGTTTATTATGACCTTGGTGTGTGTACACCAACCTGACATAAACTTGATTTATGTGTTCACCTCAAAGATGATCAGACATTGAGTTGTGTGTATCAACTCAAGGCGATCATGACATTGAGTTATGCGTATCACCTCCGAGCGGATCATAACATTGAGTTATGGTATCACCTCGAGCTGATCATGAATGAGTTATGGGGTATCACCTCGAGTGATCAGACATTGAATGTGTAATCCCTCGAGAGTGATCATGACATTGAGTATGTGTATCACATAAGATGATCATGACATTGAGTGTGTGTTCACCAATCCCTATATAAACATTGAGTATTGTGTATCACCTCAAGTGCTCATGACACTTGATTGGTATCACCGATCATGATCATAACAATTGAGTTATGTGATCACCTCAGCTGTCATGACATTGAGTTAGTGTATCACTCGAGCTGATCATAAATTGAGTTATGTGCTATCCCCCTCGAGTTGATTATGACATGAGTTATGGTGTATCACCTCGAGCTGATTATGACATTGGGGTAATGTGTATACCTCGAGCTGATCATGGACATGAGTTATGTGTATCACCTCGGTTGATCATAACATTGAGTTATTTTGTTTCACCGATCCCTAATCATAACATTGAGTTATGTGTATCACCTCGAGTTGATTATGACACTGAGTTATGTGTATCACCTTGAGCTGATCATAACATTGAGTTATGTATCACCTCCAGCTGAACAGGACATTGAGGTAGGTTCACCGATCCTGCTCATAACATTGAGTGATGTGTATCGCATCGGCTAATCATGGGGACATGAGTTATGTGGATAACCTCGAAGCTGATCATGACATTGAGTTATGTGTATACCCTCGGAGTTGATCATGACATTGAGTTATAGGTATCACTCGGAGCTGATCATAACATGAGTATGTGTATCACCTCGGTGATTATGACATGTTATGTGGTATAACCTCGAGCGATCATGACCATTGAGTTATGAGTATCACCTCGGCGGATCATAAACATTGAGTTATGTATATAAACTCGAGCTGATCAGAACATTGAGTTATGTGTATACCCGAGCAGGATTCTGACATGGAGTTAGGTGCAATCACTTTGGGGTGCGCTGATCAAACCTGCAGTTATGTGGATCATCGACATGATAATAACATGAGTTATGTGTATCACCTCGAGCTGATCATGACATTGAGTTATGTGTATCACCTCGAGCTGATCATAACATTGAGTTATGTGTATCACTGTGCGCTGATCATAACGTTGAGTTATGTATATCACTTGAGTTGATCATGACATTGAGTTATGTGTATCACTGTGCGCTGATCATAACATTGAGTTATGTATATTACTTGAGTTGATCATGACATTGAGTTATGTATATCAACTCGAGCTGATCATGACATTGAGTTATGAATCTCACCAAATGCTGATCATGCCATTGAGTTATTTGTATCACCTCGAGCTGATCTGAAAATTGAGTTCTGTGTATCACTCGATGATATAACATTGAGTATGTGTTCCAACCTAGAGTGATTATGACATTGAGTTGTGTGTATCAACTCAAGCTGATCATGACATTGAGTTATGCGTATCACCTCGAGCTGATCATAACATTGAGTTATGTGTATCACCTCGAGCTGATCATAACATTGAGTTATGTGTATCACCTCAAGTTGATTATAACATTGAGTTATGTGTATCACTGTGCGCTGATCATAACATTGAGTTATGTATATCACTTGAGTTTATTATGACATTGAGTTGTGTGTATCACCAAGCCCTGATCATAACATTGATTTATGTGTATCAAACTGAGGTGATCATGACATTGAGTTTGAGTCTCACCAAATGCTGATATGCCATGGTTATGTGGATCACATCGAGTGATCTGACCATGAGTTATGGTATCACTCGAGCTGATCATGACATGAGTTATGGTATCACATCAATCAGCTGAGCCCTATTCAGAACATGAGTTATTTGTTTCACCGATCCCTGATCATAACATTGAGTTATGTTGTACACTCGAGTTGATTATGAAATTGAGTTATGTGTATCCAACTGTAGTGATCTTAACATCGAGTTATGTGTATCATCTCAAGGCTGATCTGACATCGAGTTATGTGTATCACTGATCACTGATTTACATTGAGTTATGTGTATCACCTCGAGATGATCATGGCATTGAGTTAGTTGTATCAACGAGCCCTGATCATGACATTGGTTATGGGTATACTCGAGCTGATAATGCACATGATTTTTGTGTATCACTCGGCTGATCATGACATTGAGTTATGTGATCACCTCGAGCTGATCATGACATGAGCTAGGGTATCACTCGAGCTGATCATAACAGTGGGTTAGGTGTATCACATCCGAGCTGAGCATAACATTGCGTTCTGTGTATCACTCGAGAGATTATGACATTGAGTTATGTGCATCACTGTGCGCTGATCATAACATTGAGTTATGTGTATCACCTCGAGCTGATCATAACATTGAGTTATGTGTATCACTGTGCACTGATCATAACATTGAGTTATGTATATTACTTGAGTTGATCATGACATTGAGTTATGTGTATCAACTCGAGCTGATCATGACATTGAGTTATGAATCTCACCAAATGCTGATCATGCCATTGAGTTATGTGTATCACCTCAACTGATCATTACATTGAGTTATGTGTATCACCTCAAGCTGATCATGACATTGAGTTATGTGTATCACCTCAATCAAGCTGATCATGACATTGAGTTATGTGTATCACCACGAGCTGATCATGACATTGAGTTATGTGTATCACTTCGAGCTGATCATAATATTGAGTTATGTGTATCACCTCAAGCTGATCATGACATTGAGTATTTGTTTCACCGATCCCTAATCATAAACATTGAGTTAGGTGTATCACCTCGAGTTGATGATTGACATGAGTATGTGTATAACATCGAGCTGATCATAAACATTGAGTATGGCTCACCCCCCTCAAGCTGATCATGACATTGAGTTATGTGTATCACGATCCCTGATCAGAACATGAGTTATTGTTGTATCACCTACGAGTTGATCATGACATTGAGTTATGTGTAGCCACTCGAGCTGATCCCATGACATGGTTATGTGTATCACCTCAAGTGTCATGACATTGAGGATGTGTATCACCTCGAGATGCTCTGACTTGAGTTATGTTGTATCACGAACCTGATCTCTCATTGAGTTATGTGTATTACATCGAAGATGAATTATCACATTGAGTTATGGTATCACCTCGAGCTGATCATGACATTGATTATGTGTACCACCTCGAGCTGATCATGACATTGAGATATGCGATCACCTCGAGTGTCACGAATTGAGTTAGGTGTATCACCTCAAGCTGATCATGCATGAGTTAGTGTATCACAATCCCTAATCAAACATGAGTTATGTGAATCACTCAAGCGTCATGACATTAGTTTGTGTATTCACCGATCCCTGTCATAACATTGGTTATGTGTCTCACCTCGAGCTGTCATGACATTGAGTATGTATCACCTCGAGCTGATCATTACATTGAGTTATGTGTATCACCTCGAGTTGATTATGACATTGAGTTATGTGTATCACCTCGAGCTGATTATGACATTGAGTTATGTGTATCACCTCGAGCTGATCATGACATTGAGTTATGTGTATCACCTCGAGTTGATCATAACATTGAGTTATGTGTATCAACTCGAGCTGATCATAACATTGAGTTATGTGTATCACCTCGAGCTGATTATGACATTGAGTTATGTGCATCACTGTGCGCTGATCATAACATTGAATTATGTGTATCACCTCGAGTTGATCATAACATTGAGTTATGTGTATCACTGTGCGCTGATCATAACATTGAGTTATGTATATCACTTGAGTTGATCATGACATTGAGTTATGTGTATCACCGAGCCCTGATCATAACATTGAGTTATGTGTATCAACTCGAGCTGATCATGACATTGAGTTATGTGTCTCACCAATGTGATCCATGCCATTGAGTTATGTGTATCCGCCTCGAGATATCATGCCATGAGTTTATGTGTGTCACCTCGAGCTGATCATGACATTGAGTTATGTGTATCACCTCAATCAAGCTGATCATGACATTGAGTTATTTGTTTCACACGATCCCTGATATACATTGGTATGGTATCACCTCGAGTTGATTTGGACATTGAGTTATGTGTATTCCCCTGAGCTGATCATAACATGAGTAGTGTATCTCTCAAGGTGATCATGACATTGAGTTATGTGTATCACCGATCCGTGATCAAAACATTGAGTTATGTGTATCACCTCGAGCTGATCATGACATTGAGTTATGTGTATCACCTCGAGCTGATCATGACATTGAGTTATGTGTTTCACCTCAGCGATCAATGACATTGAGTTATTGTATCACCTCAAGCTGATCATGGACATTGAGTTATGTGTATCACGATCCTGACATTAAACAATTGAGTTATGTGTGTCACATGAGGATGATAGACATTGAGTTATGTGTATCACCTCGAGCTGATCATGACATTGAAGTTATGTGGATCACTCAAGGCTGATGCATGACCTTGAGTTATGTGTATCACCTCGAGCTGATCATGACATTGAGATATGTGTATCACCTCGAGCTGCTCATGACATTGAGTTATGTGTATCACCTCAAGCTGATCATGACATTGAGTTATGTGTATCACCAATCCCTAATCATAACATTGAGTTATGTGTATCACCTCAAGCTGATCATGACATTGAGTTATGTGTATCCCAACCCTGAGCATAACATTGAGTTATGTGTATACCTCAAGCGTGATCATGTGACATTGAGTTATGTGTATCACCTCGAGCTGATCAATACATTGAGTTATGTGTATCACCTCGAGCTGATTATGACATTGAGTTATGTGTATCACCTCGAGCTGCTATGACATAGTTATGTGATCCACCTCGCGTGCTCATGACATCTGAGGTATGTGTATCCACTCGAGTTGATAATAAACCATTGAGTTATGTGTATCAACTAGAGCTGATCATAACATTGAGTTATGTGTATACTGGAGCTGTTATGGACCTTGAGAGGTGGCAAATCACTGGTGCGCTGATCATAACATGAATTATGTGTATCACCTCGAGTTGAGATACATTGAAGTTATGTGTATCACTGCTCGCTGATCATAAACAAATGGGTGGACTTCAACGACTCGGAGTTGGTACTCTGGTGTGGACACCTGATTTGATAACGGTAGGAGTGAACCAGTATCCCAAACCAGTAGTACAGCCCCCAACCAAACCATCAACCAGGGGTAGCATGGACCAGCTCCACCCCATCGATTGGGGGGCCTACTCCAGATATGTGTAGTAATGGTCTTATCATCCCTTAACGGTCTTTTTCTAATGAACAGAAGGTGATATGCAAGGTGCACATACTTCTTGCAGATGGAATGGATGCAAGAATCTGTCATTTGATTATGCGCGAGCCGGCCCCTATGCTTCTTCCATACTACCCCAGGATTGCAGTTTAGTGTGGCTACCAAGCATGACTGCCCTCAGGCCCGGGGGTGGAAAGTTTGAAAAAATGGCCTTATCACCACTCCACATACCAGATGTGCCTTAGTGCCTTCTTCACGGTATATTAGTACACCTGTGTTGTTGTAAACCCTGTCGCCAAACTTGAAATGGAAAGACAAACTTGTCCAGTATGTATGCACACACAAATAGGTCGCTAGAGCAGACGTTACACGGGATACACAAGACAATGCATCCATAGCTCAATCTATGGAAGATTCAGAGAGGGGATTGCTAGTGCTATTGAAAACTAGCCATAAGCAAATGCAACCCAGTCACAAACAGTAGGCTCAGCGTAAGCATACGGGCCCGGAACGATGGGTTATGATTGATGAATGCAATCGTTGCTAGACAGGCAGCAGCCAAGCAGAACATCAACATGGCTCTAGCTCTGACTGGGCTGGTTCTATGCGCAAGGAGTACAAGAGGATTCTCAGAAGAAAGAAGAGGGAAGTTGGCAAGAAACACGAATGAGAACCCCTTCACATACGGAATCACGTGTCGGCATAAGTCGAAAAGTTTTTGAAAGACGGGCGTGAGCCTAAACAAGGGGCCACTACGGCAGATATCACAATTCATGATTGGACTGCTTATTTGCAGACCTCTTGATGTGCCGTCGGTAGGCTCCAAGTCTGGATGCTAGGGACTTTGTCCCTCAAGCGGAAGGACCTCAGAGCGCGGCCGCACAAACAGGGGTTAGTCCCGGCCTTGGTCCACCCCGGAGGTGTTTTCTGTTATCCACTCCCTACGGCCAACTTCACTCCCCCGGGGAGATGGATTCCAGCAGATGGTACAGATTTGTTCCCATGAGCCAACTCCCGTTTTCACAAGCTATGACTAACACTTTTAATTCGTCTGGAAGACTTCCGGACCACATAGCCAATGGGCTTGCACTGCCTCGGTACCAGTACCCAAATCCAAAGGAGTGTGTTGAAACGGAAACTATTGAGGTCTTGCGGCGAGCAACTCCATAGGAAAGATCTTCTACCCTTTGCATGCTACGTAGACTAGATGATGGTCCAGAAGAATTCAAACCCTCAGAGCCGCTGGCTCGCAATAGGATTTAGAAGTGTAGGGAGTACTTGCAGATGCATCCTTCATTCTTAACCCATATTGTAGATAAATATCAGCAGAAAAAGAAAAAAAAAACCACTCTTGTTGGCATTTTGTGATTTCAAGCAGGATTATGATTGGGTCAAAAGAGACTGAGTATGGGATTGTGAGCAAGGCTAGGAGTCAAAGGACCCCCTAATCTCAGTATCTGATAGTCCTGTATAATCGTATGTTGTTTCCATGTTCGCACATCATGGGATAGTGGATCCTCCTTTCCATCCCTTGTAGGAGTTAAACAAGGAGACCCCCTATCCCATCCTATTCGGTCTGTTCATTGATAGATGAATCTTCTCCAATTCCAAGTCCACAAGTAGGGGCTGAGTTAGGGGAAAGGATCGCACCTGTTAACTTTCTGCTGATGAACTAGCTTATCCTGCAGAATCCCCGGCAGATCTGCAAGCGATTGCTTGACTGCACACGCAGAGATTTTTGCGCAGGCTACTAGATGCTGGAATATAAAAAAAGAAAACTGAGTGTTTGATCGTTTTCAACCAGAAACACTTATGTGATGAGGCCCGCACATGGATCCTGATTACAAATTTGTCTATTGATGGAGCACAACTTTCTACAAAGTTATCGTTTTATCACTTGGGATCCTCTTGGTGATGGTGACTCAAGCGATCGTTGCAAAAGCTGCCTTTCTAGGAGGCTCACTAGGGCACCAAAAGGCACACCATCAGGCTTCGTAGGCGGATGCCATACTATGGAGATATACATAGGGATATCTCACCCACTGTTGATTCTTTGTACAACCATCCTGAAAGTTTGGCTGTAGAGGTGTGGGTCCTTCTATTCTGAACCAACAATTATCTCAATCAGGACCTGCTTGTAGAAATGGCAGAGAGGATATGAACATAACCAAATGTTGGGTGTTGTTTGCAATCTTACTACATATAATATGATCAGGAAGAGCTGGGTAGAACCCCGTATGTTTTTTTGCTTGGCTTAAACAAGCCATGCGCTTCTGGAAACAAGACCTACATAAAGCACTTGAGGACCTCATTAGAAGGGCTCTTGAGGAATCTTTTGACGCCAAGAATGGACGGGGTCCTGACTTGCGTTGTGCTCACTCCGACAAGCATAGGATCCAGTAAAAAACATCAAACAGTTTGGAGGCTGGCGATGCGAAGGTATTATGTCTGAAGTTTTTGAGTAGGAGGGTTACGTACCCAAGTGACACAATGCGTTAGAGGACATCCTGATGAGAGAAGTGTTGCTTTAAAAAACGCCTCGATACCAAAAGAAATGGTATCGCAGCCAAACAGCAATGATGGAATGGCTTGATTCCCTTTACATCCGCCACATAAGCAGGATCAGATTCGTTCTATAGCACAGTTAAGTTTAGAATGGGTTCCCATGGCTGCACCACAGAAAGAATGAGGGGGGGTGGAAGAGCACACATCCCTCGGCTCAATGGACACTGTCAAATTTTGTGGGTTCCAAAAAAACTGAGGATGAAATGCATATGTTTGAGTGCACTTTTTATAATGAATTTCGCCATCAGCCTACCAGAAATATGTGTACAGATATTTATAGGGCATGTCCATGAGGATACCGACTTAACCGATATGGAAGGTGGAATTCTGCGATTCACATTCAGACCCGCTATGAATGGAACATGGCACTACGTCTTTTTGGAGCACATAGGCCGACTTACTTTCTACTTGTAGATCATAGAAGAGCAAGAAGGAAGCCCTGGACTGCTTAGTGCACCGTAATTTATTATCCCTTTTTTTCTTATATGAGACTTCTCATTTGTAGCTTCTACCCTCCGCACTTTAAGGGGTTGAGACAACTGGTGGTGGTCCGGCTCTAAGGGGTTTAAACCTACGCCACCAAAACGGTGGTTGGAGTTTGGTTTGTTTGTTCCTCGTATATATCACCCCTGACTGAATGGGTTTTTTGCTTGGTGGGGTGCTTTTCTTTTTGTTCTAAGCACAAGAGGTCTATACACCTCGCAAGGTGTCAAGTAGACTTAACATGTAATGTAATGTAATGTAATGTAATGTAATAACATTGAGTTAATGTATATCACTTGAGTTGATTCTGACCTTGGAGTTATTGTATCACCATCGAGCCCTGATATAAACACTGAGTGATGTGTATCATCAACTCGACAGCCTGTGTGTATCCCCTCGAGTTGATTACGTGACATTTGATCTTATGTAGTATCACCTGAGTGCTGATCATTTACATTGAGTTTATGTGGTTCCGACGGTGGTCAACTTATCATACATTGTAGAGGTTATGTGTATCCAAACCGATCGCCTGATCAGACATTGAGTTATGTGTATCACCCCGCTCGCCAGCTGCATCATGGACATTGAGTTATGTGTATCACCAGAGCAGGTCGCGCTGACATCCCTGACATTGAGTCTTATTGTATCACCTCGAGCTGATCTAGTGGACATAAGTTATTTGAATCACCAATGCCTTGATCATAACATTGAGTTATTTGGTATCACCCACTGTCGTGAGTTGATTATTGACACATGAGTTATTTTAGTCCAGTCGGTCTGAATCATAAACATTGATTTATGTGTATCCCCTTGTGACTAATCGACCTCAGCTGAATCATTGACATGTGGAGTTATGTGTCATCACCGATCCTGATCATAAACATTGAGTTTATGTTATCAACCTTGTAATCGAGTTGATTTGACATCTTGAGTTTTACGCGTATCAAGCACCGGCTTGACATTCTGATCATAAAGAGCGCACTCCGAGACAGTATAGTTGTAACTCTACTCTGTCAGCCGCTGCTTTATCATAATCACTTGAGTGTTAATGTATATTACTTGTGAGTTGATCCTACAGTTTGAGTTTTATGCGTTAATCCACTGTGCGCCTGCCATCATGTGACATCATTGATATGTTATTTGTATCAGCCTGTCTTCGAGCTGAGATCGATGACATTGAGATTGTGGTATCACCTAAGCACTGATCGCATACATAAGAGTTTATGGTGTAGTCACCTCAACCTGGATTCATGACAATTTGAGTTTATGTGTAGCACGCGATCCCTTGATTCATGACGCTTTAGTTAGGTGTATCACCCTCAAGCTGATCATGAAATAAGTGTAGTTGTATCTACATAGACCGATTCCCTGATCATAACATTGAGTTATTTTTGTACTCACCCATCTGGTATGATCATGTACATTGGAGTGTACTGTGTTGTATCTCACCGTATCGATCTGAATCATACATTGAGTTATGTGGTATGTCCACCAGGGTCAAGCTGTTCATCGACTTGAGTACGTGTATCACCCGATCCCTGTCATACACATTGATCGTCTACAGGTGCTGCCAATGTAGCACCTCGAGATTGAACACATGACTTTGAGTTATTGTGTATCACCTTCGAGCTGTGACATTACATTGAGTTAAGTGTATCCCCTCAATCAGCTGATTATGACATTGGATTATTGGGTTTCAATCATTCAACACATCAATCAGCCGATTTGTGGGTGATGGTGTTTACCATGATCATAACCATTGAGTGTATGTGTACACCTCGAGTTTGATTATTGAACAGTGAGTTTTTGAGTTTGTGTATCACCTGGTCTGAGTCATTACTTGAGTTATGTTGTAACACCTCAAGCTTGATCATGACATTGAGTTTATGTGTATCACGATCCCTGATCATGACATTGTGTTATGTGTATCACCTCGAGGTGATCATGACATTGAGTTATGTGTATCTCACCCCCCTCGAGCTGATCATGAAATTGAGTTCTGTGTATCAGCCCCACCTCAATATGCTGATCATGACAGTGACTTTTTGTTTCACATCATTCATCAACACCGATCCAATGATCATACCTTGAGCTTCTCTCTCCCCTCTGCTCTTTTCACCTCTCCTTCTTCCATGTGTGCTTTCCCCGGTGGTCGCGTTGATTATGCGACATTGAGTTATGTGTATCACCTGAGCTGGATCATTCCATTGAGTTTATGTGTAACACCGTCAAGCTGATCATACATTGAGTTAAATGTGTATCACCGATCCCTGATCATGACAGTTGAGTTAGGTGTATCACTCGAGCTGATCATACATTGAGTTTATGTGTTCGACTCAAGCTGATCAGGACTTGAGTTAGTTTATCACAAGTACGTCCACAGTCACAATGTGTATCGATCACCCCCTCACAAATCCACAGCATCACACATCACAACCGATCCCTAATCATCACATTAGTTATGTGTATCACCTCGTCGATTGATTATGACATTGAGTTAAATTGTAATCACACCTCACAAGCCTGATTATACATTGAGTTATTGTATCACTGATTGCGCTGATCATAACATTGAGTTATGTCTATACTTGAGTTGATCATGACATTGGAGGTTATGTTGTCACCGAGCCCTGATCCATAGCATTGAGTTATTTTATCACCCTCGACTGATCATGACTGAGTTTGTTTCTCACAAAGTCCCGATCATTACATTGAGTTGTATGGTGTATCACCTCGAGTCTATCAGACATTTGATTATGTGGTACACACTCGAAGCTGAATCATGTAACATTAGAGTTTATGTGTATCACCTCTATTGATCATGCAATAGTTTATTTGTATCACACACCGATTCCCTGATCATACATTGATTATTTGTATCACCTCGAGTTGATCCATGACATTGAGTTATGTGTAATCAACACCTCGAGCTGATCATACCTTGATTATGTGGTATCACCTCCGGGCCTGATTATGACAGTTGAGATATTGTATCACCTCGAGCTGAATCATACATTGGAGTTATGTGTATCACCTCGATGCTGATTATGCTTGAAGATATGTGTAATCCTCGAGTTGATCATAATTGGGTATGTGTATAAACCCACTCAATCTGATCATGACATTGAAAGTTATGTGTATCACCGATACCTGATGCAACCATTACTTATGTGTAATCACCTCGGTTGATCCGGCGACTGTGAGTTATGGTGTATCACCTCGAGCTGAGCATGAATTGAGTTATGTGGTATCTTGATGGCGCTGCATCATGAACATTGAGTTATATGTTTATCCCTCGAGTTGATCATAACATTGAGTCATGTGCCTCCTGTGCGCTGATCATACATTGAAGTTATTATACACCTCGCTAATCACACATTGAGTTAATGTTTATCACTGGTCGCTGCATCATACATTGAAGTGATGTATATTACCTTGAGTTGCTCATGACATTGAGTTATGTTTATCACCAAGCCCTTATTTTTCTAACATTGAGTGTATGTGTATCACCCTCGAGCTGATCATGGTCATTGATTTATTGTGTTTCACCAAGTCCTGATCATTCACTTGAGTTCATGTGTATCACCTCGAGCTGTATCAAATGACATTGAGTTATGTGATCACCTCGAGCTATCATGACACTTGATTATGATGTATCACCCTCAATCAAGCTTGAGTCATGACACCAAACCCGAGTTATTTGTTTCATCACACCGATCCAGGATCAGAACCATGATTAATGTGTCACCATCGAGTTGATTATGACATTGAGGTATGTGTTCACCTAAGCGACATTACATAATTGGGTTATGGTGTGGACCCCAAGCTGATCATAACATGTGAGTTGGTGCTCACCGTCCCTGATCTGACATTGATTTAGTGTGTATCCCTCACCTCTCACCTCGAGCCTGATCATGACAGATAATTATTTGAATCAAATCATCACCCGAACCTGAATCATAACATTGAGTTATTTGTAGCACCACCTCGAGTGAATTATGACATTGAGTTATGTTATCACCTCAAGCTGATCATGACATTGATTATGTGTATCTCGATCCCTGATCATCACCTTGGTTATTGTATCACCTCGATTGATCATGACTTTGAGTTATTGTATCCCTCGCGCTGATCATGACATTGAGTTTAATTTTTCTCTGTGCGCTGATCATGACATGAGTTATGGGTATCACCTCAGTTGATCAATAACATTGAGTCATGTGCATCACTGTGCGCTGATCATAACATTGAAGTCATGTATATCACCTCGAGTTGATCATAACATTGAGTTATGTGTATCACTGTGCGCTTATCATAACATAGAGTCATGTATATTACTTGAGTTGATCATGACATTGAGTTATGTGTATCACCAAGCCCTGATCATAACATTGAGTTATGTGTATCACCTCGAGCTGATCATGACATTGAGTTATGTGTCTCACCAAGTCCTGATCACGACATTGAGTTATGTGTATCACCTCGAGCTGATCATGACATTGAGTTATGTGTCACCGACCTCGGGCTGATCTGACATTTAGTTATGTGTATCACTCTCAGATCAAGCTATCATGACACCGACCTGAGTTATTTTGTTTCATCATCACCAACCACATGATCATAACCTTGAGTTAGGTGTATCACCTCGAGTGATTATGACTTGAGTTATGTGTACACCACCTTAAGCTTATCATTCAACATTGAGTTATTTGTATGAACCCCAAGCTGATCATGAATTGAGTTATGGTGTATCACCGATCCCGGAATCATGACCTGTGGGAGTTATGTGTATCACCGTCGAGCTGATCATGACAATAAGTTATTTGAATCAAATCACCAATCACGATCCCTGATCATAAGCATTGAGTTATGTGTATCACTCTAGTTGATCAGGACATTGAGTTATGTTTATCACACCTTGATCTGATCAAGACATGGAGTTATGTGTATCACCTAAGCTGAATCATGACATTGAGTTATGTGTACACCGATTCCCTATCATAACATTGAGTTTTGTGTATCACCCTCAGTGATTACTGACAATTGAGTTTATTTGTATCACCTCGAGCTGATCATGCCATTGAGTTATGTGTATCTCTGTGCGGCTGATCATGAGACATTGAGTTTATTTGTATCAATCACCTGAGTTGATCATAACATTGAGTTTATGTGCATCACTAGTGCGCGATCATAACATTGAAGTTATGTATATCACCTCGAGTTCTCATACTTGAGTTATGTGTATCACTGCTGTGCGCTGAATCATAACATTGAGTTATGTATATACTTGAGTTTGATCATGACATTGAGTTATTTATCACACCCTATCATACATTGAGGTTATGTGTATCACACCTCGAGCTGATCATGACATTGAGTTATGTTCTCAACACCAAGTCCCTGATCATTGACATTGAGTTATGTGTATCACCTCGGCTGATCATTACTTGAGTTCTGTGTAACAACCGTCGAGCTGATCATGACCATTGAGATATGTGTATCACCTCATCAAGAATGAATACATGACACTGAGTTATTTGTTTTCACCGATCCATATCATAACATTGAGTTTATGTGATCACCTCGATTTGATTATGACATTGAGTTAGTGGTATCACCTTTAGCTGATCCTTGACATTGAGTTCGGTGTACACCTCGATCTGATCATGACATTGATATATTTGTATCAATGATCCCTGATCATAACTTGAGTTATGTTTTCCTCGATTTGATCATGACATTGAGTTATGTTGTATCACCTCGAGTTTATCATTACATTGAGTTCTGTTTATCACCTCGAGTGATTATGACATTGTTTGTGTATCCCCACCTCGAGTTATCATTACAGTGAGTTATGTGATCACTCGAGCTGGTTAGTACATTGATTTATGTGGTATCACCGTCGAGTTGATCATGACATTGAGTTATGTGTATCCCTCGAGCTTGTTATTACATTGAGTTTAGTGTATCACCCCCGTCGATTTGATCATGACATTGGTTATGTGTATCACCTCGAGCTGATCATGACATTGAGTTATGTGTATCGCGTCGAGCTTTCAATGAACTTGATATATGTTGTATTCACCTCGAGTTGATCATGACATTGAGTTTATTTTGTATCAACCGAGAGCCCTGATCATAACATTGTTTCGTTATCACACCTCGAGCTGATATTACATTGGAGTATTTGTATCAGGTATCACCTCGAGCTGAATCCTGACTTGAGTTATCGATTGGGGGGGGCCCTACTCCCTAATTTGTAGTAACTGCTTATCCTCCTTACGTAAACAGAGGTGAATATGCAAGGTGCACCTACCTTCTTTGCAGATGGCATGGACAGAAATCTGTCATTGATTATGCGCTAGCCGCCCCTAGTCTTCTCAACACCCCAGGTGTCAAGTTTTAGTGTGGCTCCCACATGACCTGCCCTATCAGGCCCGGGGTGGAAGTTTGAACCACATGCCTATCACACTCCACTACAGTGCTGGCCCTTTAGGGCTTTCTCAAGGTACTATTAGTACACTGCTGGTGGTAAACTCGCCCAAACTGAAATGGAAAGACCACTATTTCAGATGTATGCACACACAATTAAGCGGATCAGACGTTAACCGATTACTTGATCAATGCACTCCATAGCTCATCTATGGAAGAATTCAGAGAGGGGATTGCTAGTGCCTATTGAACTAGCCATAAGCAAATCACAACCATTTCACAAACTGTACTAAGCGTAAGCACGGGCCCTGCAGCGCATGGTATGATGATGAATTTCAATCGTGCTAGACAAAGGCAGCAAGCCAGCATAACATCAACATGGCTCTAGCTCTGACTTGGCGGTTTCTATGCACAAGGATACAAGAGGATTCTTCTCAAGAAGAAAGAGAGAAGTGGTAGAAACACACGCTGGAGAACCTGCCTTACGAATCTTCGGCATAATCCGAAAAGTTTTTGGAAAGCGTGCGTGATGCTAACGACCCTACGGCAGACATCACAATCATGATGGACTGATTATTTTGCGACCCTCGTTGATGTGCAGTAGGTATTGATCCAAGTCTGGATGATAGGGACTTTGTCCCTCAAGCTGATGGACCTCAGATAGAGGCCCGCACCAACATGGTTATGTCAAGACTTTACCACCAAGGAGGTGTTTTCTGTTCTCCAATCCCTACGGAAAAACTCCTCCCCCGGGGTAGATGGTATCCCTGCAGAATGGTACAGATTTGCTTCCCATGAAGCCAACTCCCGATTTGTACAAGCTATGACTAACCTGTTTAATCTCATCTGGAAGACTTCTTACCCTAGCCAATGGGCTGCAGCTGCCTTGGTACCCGTACCCAAATCCAAAGGCAGTGTGTATGACAAGGACAACTATCGAGGTCTTGCGGTGAGCAACTCCATAGGAAAGATCTTCTCCCTTTGCATGCTACGTAGACTAGATGATTGGTCAGAAGAATTCAACCTCAGAGCCGCTGGCCAATATGGATTTAGAAGTGGTAGGGGTACTGCAGATGCATCATTCATTCTTAACCATATTGTAGATAAATATAGAGAAAAGAAAAAACCACTCTTTGTGGCTTTTGTTGATTTCAAGAAGGCTTATGATTGGGTCAACAGAGACTTGCTATGGGATTGCTTAGCAAGGCTAGGAGTCAAGGACCCCTATCTCAGTATTCTGAAGTCCATGTATATTCATGTTGTTTTCCAAGTTCGCCTACATGGGGACATTGGATCCTCCTTTCCATCCCTTGTAGGAGTTAAACAAGGAGACCCCCTATCCCCACTCCTATTCGGTCTGTTCATTGATAGAATTGAATCGTTCCTCCAATCCAAGCTCCCAAATGTAGGGGCTGAGCTTAGGGGAAAGATTCTGCAACTGTTACTTTATGCTGATGACCTAGCTATAATGGCAGAATCCCCGGCAGATATGCAAGCGATGCTTGACTGTCTGAGAGATTTCTGTGAGGCTACTAAGATGGCTGTGAATATAAAGAAAACTGAGATTGTCGTTTTCAACAAGCAATTCTGTGATGAGGCCCGCATGGATCCTGATTACAAATTTGTCTATGATGGAGCACAACTTTCTACAAAGTTATCTTTTATCTACTTGGGATCCCTCTTTGTGGATGGTGACTCAAGCAATCGTGCAAAAGCTGCTTTTTCTAGGATGCTCACTAAGGCCCAAAAGGCACACCACATGCTCTGTAGGCGATGCCATACTATGGAGATATACAATATTGATATTCTCACCCACCTGTTTGATTCTCTTGTACAACCTATCCTGAATTTTGGCTGTGAGGTGTGGGCTCCTTCTATTCTGAACAACACACTTATCTCAAATGACCATGCTTGTGAGAAATGGCATAGAGGTATACTTAAACAAATGTTGGGTGTTTGCCAATCTACTACATCTAATATTATCATGGAAGAGCTGGGTAGAACCCCGTTGTGTTTTGCTTGGCTTAAACAAGCTTTGCGCTTCTGGAACAAGACCATACATAAAGAACCTGAGGATCTCATTAGAATGGCTCTTGAGGAATCTTTTGACTCCAACACTGGCTGGGTTCATGACTTGCGTTGTGCTCTCCACAAGCTAGGATCCAGTAAAAACATCAACATTTTGGAGGCTGTCGATGTCGAAGGTATTATGTCTGAAGTTTTTGAGTCATGGAGGTTTAAGTACCCAAGTGACACCAATGCAGTTAGAGACATCCCTGATGAGAGAAGGGTTGGCTTTAAACGCCTCCGATACCAAAAATGGTTCGCAGCCAACAGCAATGATGAGAATGGCTTGATTCCCTTTACATCCGCCTTACATAAGCAGGATCAGATTCGTTCTATAGCACAGTTTAGAATGGGTTCCCATTGGCTGAACACAGAAAGAATGAGGGTGGTGGATAGAGCACACATCCCTCGCTCAATGAGACACTGTCAAATGTGTGGGTTCCAAAAACCTGAGGATGAAATGCATATGTTTGAGTGCCCTTTTTATAATGATATTCGCCTCCGCTACCAGAAGCTGTTTACAGATATTTATAGGCATGTCCATGAGGATACCAACTTAACCGTATGGAATGTGGAATTCTGCGATTCCACATTCAGAACCTTTATGAATGGAAATGGCACTAAGTCTTTTTGGAGCAACCTAGCCGACTATCTTTCTACTTGTAGAAGAGCAAGACAGGAAGCCCTGGACTGCTTAGTGGCACCGTAATTTATCATCCCTTTTTTTCTTCTTCTTGTGACTTCTCATTTGTTAGCTTCTTACCTCCGCCACTGTAAGTGGTTGAGATCTGGGTCCGGCTCTAAGGGGTTTAATACCTACTCCACCAAAACGGTGGTTGGGAGTTTGGTTTGTTTGTCCTCGACACACCCCTGATGTAATGGGGTTTTTTGCTTTGTGGGTGCTTTTTCTTTTTGTTTAAAGCACAGAGTCTCATACACCCTCGCGGTGTCAAGTAGACTTTAACATGTAATGTAATGTAATGTAATGTAATGTGTATCACCAAGTCCTGATCATGAAATTGAGTTATGTGTATCACCTCGAGCTGATCATGACATTGAGTTATGTATATCACTCGAAGTGATTATGACATTGAGTTATGGGTATCACCTCATCAAGATGATAATGAAACAGTTTAATGTTTTCCCCGATACATGATCATAACATTGAGTATGTGTATCACTCGAGTTGATTATGACATTGCGTATGTGTATCAACCTTTGAGATGTCATGACAGTGAGTTATGTGTATCACTCGAGCTGATCATGACATTGAGTTATGTGTATAACGAGCCCTGATCATAACATTGAGTTAGGTGTGTGATCACTCGAGTTGATCATGACATTGAGTTTGTGTATCACCTTGCGCGATTATGACATTGAGTTATGGTAATCACATCGAGTTGATAATGACATTGAGGTTATGGTATCACCTCGGCTGATTATGACATTGATGTTATGTGTATCCACCTCGAGTGATCCTGACATGGAGTTATGTTATCACTCGAGCTGATTATGACATTGAGTAGTGTATCACCTCGAGCTGATCAGAACATTGAGTTATGTGTATCATCCTCGAAGTAGATCATGACATTGAGTTAGTGTATCAAACGCCGAGCCCGGATCATAACAATGAGTTCTGTGTTCACCTTGAAGTGAGGGGGTCATGACATTGAGTTATGTGTATCACCTCGAGCTGATCATGACATTGAGTTATGTGTATCACCTCGAAGCTGATTCATGACATGAGTTATGTGTATCACCGAGCCCTAATCATAACATTGAGTTATGTGGACTCACCACAAGTTTGATCATGACATTGAGTTAGGTGTATGCACCTCGAGCTGATCAGGACATTGAGTTAGGTGTATCACTCGAGCTGATCGACATTGGTTATGTGTAGCACCGAGCCCTAATCATAACATCTGAGTTATGTGTATCACCTCGAGTTGATCATGAAAGAATTATGGTTACCACCTCGAGTTGATTTTATGAACAGGGAGTTATGTGTACACATCGAGCTTGATCATAACATTGTGCTTGCGTATCACCTCGAGTTGATCATGACATTGAGTTATGTGTATCACCGAGCCCTGAATCATAACATTGAAGTAGTGTGATCACCTGAGCTGATAATGACATTGAGTATGGTATCAATCGAGCTGATCATGACATTGAGTTATGTGTATCACCAAGTCCTGATCATTACAATGAGTTATGTGTATCACCTCGAGCTGATCATGACATTGAGTTATGTGTATCACCTCGAGCTGATCATGACATTGAGTTATGTGTATCACCTCAATCAAGATGATCATGACACTGAGTTATTTGTTTCACCGAGCCCTGATCATAACATTGAGTTATGTGTATCACCTCGAGTTGATTATGACATTGAGTTATGTGTATCACCTTGAGCTGATCATTACATTGAGTTATGTGTATCACCTCGAGCTGATCATGACATTGAGTTATGTGTATCACCGAGCCCTGATCATAACATTGAGTTATGTGTATCACCTCGAGTTGATCAGAATGAGTGATGTGTATCACCTTGAGCGGAATAATTGAGTTATGGGTATCACCTCGAGTTGTCATGACATGAGTGATGTGATCACCTCGAGTGATTAGGACATTGATTATGTGGTATCACCTCGAGTTGATCATGACATTGAGTTATTGTGTATCACCTCGGCTGATTATGGACATTGAGTTAGGGTATCACTTCGAGCTGATAATAACATTGAGTTATGTTGTATCACCACGAAATGATCATGACATTGAGTTATGTGTATCAACGGCCTGATAATAACAATGAGTTATGTTATCACCTCGAGCTGATCATGACATTTGAGTTATGTGTATACCTTGAGCTGAATCATGACATTGAGTTATGGTATCACCTCGAGTGATCATGACATTGAGTATGTGTTCACCGAGCCCGAATCATAACATTGAGTAGTGTATCACCTAGTTGATCATGACATTGGAGTATGTGTATAACCTCGAGATGTCATGACAATTGAGTGATGTGATCACCTCGAGTGATCATGACATTGAGTTATGTGTATCAACGAGCCTAATCATAAATTAGTTATGTGTATCACCTCGAGTTGATCATGACATTGAATTATGTGTACCACCTCGAGTTGATTATGACATTGAGTTATGTGTATCACCTCGAGCTGATCATAACATTGTGATATGTGTATCACCTCGAGTTGATCATGACATTGAGTTATGTGTATCACCGAGCCCTGATCATAACATTGAGTTATGTGTATCACCTCGAGCTGATCATGACATTGAGTTATGTGTATCACCTCGAGCTGATCATGACATTGAGTTATGTGTATCACCAAGTCCTGATCATTACAATGAGTTATGTGTATCACCTCGAGCTGATCATGACATTGAGTTATGTGTATCACCTCGAGCTGATCATGACATTGAGTTATGTGTATCACCTCAATCAAGATGATCATGACACTGAGTTATTTGTTTCACCGATCCATGATCATAACATTGAGTTATGTGTATCACCTCGAGTTGATTATGACATTGAGTTATGTGTATCACCTTGAGCTGATCATTACATTGAGTTATGTGTATCACCTCGAGCTGATCATGACATTGAGTTATGTGTATCACCGAGCCCTGATCATAACATTGAGTTATGTGTATCACCTCGAGCTTATCATGAATTGCGTTATGTGTATCACATGAGCTGAGTATGACATTGGTTATGGGTATCACCTCGAGTTGTCATGACATTGAGTTATTTTTTTTTTTTTTTTTTGTGTATCACCTCGAGCTGATTATGACATTGAGTTATGTGTATCACCTCGAGTTGATCATGACATTGAGTTATGTGTATCACCTCGAGCTGATTATGACATTGAGTTATGTGTATCACTTCGAGCTGATCATAACATTGAGTTATGTGTATCACATCGAATGGATCATGACATTGAGTTATGTGTATCAACGAGCCCTGATCATAACAATGAGTTATGTGTATCACCTCGAGCTGATCATGACATTGAGTTATGTGTATCACCTTGAGCTGATCATGACATTGAGTTATGTGTATCACCTCGAGCTGATCATGACATTGAGTTATGTGTATCACCGAGCCCTAATCATAACATTGAGTTATGTGTATCACCTCGAGTTGATCATGACATTGAGTTATGTGTATCACCTCGAGCTGATCATGACATTGAGTTATGTGTATCACCTCGAGCTGATCATGACATTGAGTTATGTGTATCACGAGCCCTATATAACATTGAGTTAGGTATCACTCCGAGGGTGATCATGACATTGGTATGGTTCACCTCGAGTTGATTATGCCATTGAGTGTTATGTGTATCACCTCGAGCTGATCATAAAACATTGAGTTATGTGTATTCACCTAAGAGTATCAGACATTTAGTTATGTGTATCACCGATCCCTGATCATAACATTGAGTTATGTGTATCACCTCGAGTTGATCATGACTTTGAGTTATGTGTATCACCTCGAGCTGATCATGACATTGAGTTATGTGTATCTCTGTGCGCTGATCATGACATTGAGTTATGTGTATCACCTCGAGTTGATCATAACATTGAGTTATGTGCATCACTGTGCGCTGATCATAACATTGAGTTATGTGTATCACCTCGAGTTAATCATAACATTGAGTTATGTGTATCACTGTGCGCTGATCATAACATTGAGTTATGTATATTACTTGAGTTGATCATGACATTGAGTTATGTGTATCACCGAGCCCTGATCATAACATTGAGTTATGTGTATCACCTCGAGCTGATCATGACATTGAGTTATGTGTCTCACCAAGTCCTGATCATGACATTGAGTTATGTGTATCACCTCGAGCTGATCATGACATTGAGTTATGTGTATCACCTCGAGCTGATCATGACATTGAGTTATGTGTATCACCTCAATCAAGCTGATCATGACACTGAGTTATTTGTTTCACCGATCCATGATCATAACATTGAGTTATGTGTATCACCTCGAGTTGATTATGACATTGAGTTATGTTTTAATATGTGTAATCACCTCGAGCTAGAACAATTACATTGAGTTATGTGTATCACCGAGGCCCTGATCATAACATTGGTTATGTGTTCGCAATCACCTCGATTGACATGACAATGAGTTATGTGTATACATTGACGCTGAATCCATGACATTGAGTTATGTGGTATCCCACCGCGAGTTGACATTACATTGATTATATGTGTATCACCCCTCTCCACTCAGCTGATTATGACATTGAGTTATGTGTATCACCTCTCGGTTTGATCTGACATTGAGTTATGTATATTACTTTTACTTACTACTTTCGAGCTGACTTATGACAGTTGAGTTATGTGTATCACCAAAGGTCCTGATCATGACATTGAGTTATGTGTATCACCTTCGAGCTGATCATGACATTGAGTTATGTGTATCACCTCGAGCTGATCATGACATTGATTTATGTGTATCACCTCAAATCAAGATGATCCTGACACTGAGTTTATGTGTGTCATCGACACCGATCCTGAGCATAACATTGAGGGTTTTTTTTAATGTCATATCACCGGTACTCGAGTTGATTAGGACTTGGTTATGTGGTATCACCTTGAGCTGATCATGACATTGAAGTATGTTAAGCACCATCCGAGCTGATCAGAGACATTCGAGTTTATGTGTATCCCGAGCCCTGATCATAAAAACCTTGATTTTATGTGTAGCACCTCGAGTTGATCTGACATGATTATGTTTCCCTTGAGTCTGATTATGACATTGAGTTATTGTATCACCTCAACCGCGAGTTGATCATGCCTTGAGGTATGTGTATCACTCTCGCGCCTGGATTATGACATTGAGTTAAATGTGTATCACCTTCGAGTTGATCATGAGCATTGAGTTATAGTTGTACACCCGATCTGATTTGACATTGATTTGTGTGTACACCTCGAGTGATCATGACCTTGAGTTATGTGTATCAAACGAGCCCTGATCATAACAATGAGTTATGTGTATCATCACCCACACCCAAAATTCAACCATCGAGCTGATTCAGACATGAGTTATGTGTATCAAACTCGATTGATCATGACATTGAGTTATGTTAATCCCCACATCACCCACCATCGAGCTGATTAAGACATTGAGTTTTTGTGTTCACCTCAGAGTTGAATCATGGACCGTGAGGTCTGTTGTATCACCTCGGCTGATTATACATTGAGTATATGTGTATCACCCTGAGCTGATCATAACTTGATTATGTGGAGTCACCTCGAAGTTGAATCATGACATTGGAGTATGTGTATCAACCGAGCCCTGATCATAAACATTGAGTGAATGTGTAATCAACTCGAGCTTATCATGACATTGAGTTATGTGTAATCCACACCAGACCCGTCGAGCTGATCATGACTTGATTATGTGTATCCCTCGAGCTCTTTGATCATGACATTAGTGTATGTGTATCACCTCGAGCTGATCATGACATTGAGTTATGTGTATCACCTCAATCAGATGATCATGACAACTAAGAGTGTATTTGGTGTAAAGAAATAACCGCCATGATATAACAAAATTGAGTTATGTGTATCAACCCTCGAGTTGTTATGACATTGAGTTATGTGTATCACATGGAGCTGATCTTACAGTTGAGTTATGTGAATCACCAACGAGCTGATCATGACATTGAGTTAGGTGTATCACCCGAGCCCTGATCATAACACATTGAGTTTGTGATCACCTCTATTTGATGCCTGAACATGAGGTTATGTGTACGCACATTGAGCGATCATGACATTGAGTGTATGTGTAAAAAATCCCCTCGAGCCTGATTATGACATTGAGTTAGGGTATCACCGCGAGTTGATCATGACTTGAGTTATGTGTATCACCTCGACTTGATATACGACATTGAGTAGTTGTATTCACCTGCGGCTGATCAAACATGAGTTATGTGTGTCACCCCGACCTCTCTCGACGCTCTCATGCTGGGTGAGTTATGTGTATCACACCGATCCCTGATCATACATTGAGTTATGTGTATCACCTCGAGTGATTATGACAGTGAGTTATGGTGTCTGCACATTCGATCTTATCATGACATGGAGTTATGTGTTATCACCTCGGCTGATCATAACCTTGAGTTATGTGTATCACCCCTCGAGCGATCAGGACATTGAGTTTAATGTTTGTATCACACCGATCCCTGATCATAACACTTGAGTTTGTGTATCACCTTCGAGTTGATCATGGCATTGAGTTATGTGTATCACCTCGAGCTGATCATGACATTGAGTATGTGTTCATCCACCCTCGAGTTTGAGGCTTGTATCATGACATCGAGTTATTTTGTAATCACTTGAGTTGATTATGACATTGATTATGGTGTAATCAACCTCACTGATCATAACATTGAGTTTATGTGTAACACCTAAGCTGGATCATGACTTGAGTATTTGTTATTCACCTCGAGCGATCAGTAACTTGAGTTAGGTGTATCACTCTCGAGTTGATCATGACCGTGAGGATGGTATCACCTCGAGCGATCTGACATTGAGTTATGTTTATGCTCTGGTGCGGCTGAATCATACATGATACTGTGTATCACCTCAGTTGATCATAAAAATGAGTATGTGAATCACTGGTTGCGCGATCATAACATTGAGTTTAATGTATCACCTCGAGTTAATCAAACAATGATTATGTGTATCATCACTTCGAGAATGTCTAACATTGAGTTTAGGTATATTACTTGAGTTATCATGACTTGAGTTATGTGTATCACCGGAGCCCTGATCATAACATTGAGTTTATGTGTATCACTCGACTCTCATGACATTGATTATGTGGTCTCACCAATTTCTGATCATGACATTGTGGTTGTAAAACAAAACTGGGTTTCACCTCGAGCTGACATCATGAGTTATAGTGGATCCCTCGAGCTGATCATGACATTGATTATGTGTATCACCCACCGGTACGAGCTGATCATGACAATAAGTTGGTTTGTATCACCGTCCTTGTCATAAGAACAGTGAGTTAGTTTTGTATCACACCGCCACCCGATTTGATGTATACATTAAGGTTATGGTAATCCACCTCGAGCGATTCATGAAATTGAGTTAGTGTCACCATACCACCTCTCCAAGCTGATCATGACAATTGAGGTTATGTGTAGCAACGCGATCTGATATGACCATTGAATGTGTATGTTTATCACTAACAAACATTCGCAGCTCGATCATAACATTGGTATGTTGTATCGACTCGAGCTTATCATGACATTAAGTTATTGTATCATTCAAGCACCGATCCCTGATCAATAACATGTAGTTATGTGTATCCCTCGAGTTGATCAATGACATTGAGCCTATGTGTATACCCTGGAGCTGATCATGACATTGGAAGTTATGGTTGTTCATCACCATCGAGCAGATCAAAAATTGAGTTATGTGTATCACCCTCGCTGATCATGACAATTGAGTTTAATGTGTATCATCACACCGAAAGCCAGATGATAACTTGAGTTAATGTGTATCACCTCAAGATGATCATGACCTTGATTATTTGTATCACCACACCTGAGTTGATTATGAAACATTGGAGTTTAATGTGTAATCACGTGATTGATCATGACATTGAGTTATGTGTATCACCTCGAGCTGATTATGACATGAGTTTAGTGTTATCACCTCGCGCTGATCAAACAATTAACATGAGTTATGTGTATCACCTCGAGGCTGTCATGACATTGAGATGTGTTCACCGGCCACTAATCATAACATGAGTAGTGTATCACTCGAGTTGATCAGACATGCGTTATGCTGTATCACCTCGAGCTGATCATGACATTGAGTTATGTGTATCACCTCGAGTTGATCATAACATTGAGTTATGTGTATCACCTCAAGCTGATCATGACATTGAGTTATGTGTATTACCGAGCCCTGATTATAACACTGAGTTATGTGTATCACCTCGAGTTGATCATGACATTGAGTTATGTGTATCACCTCGAGCTGATCATGACATTGAGTTATGTGCATTACCTCGAGTTGATCATGACATTGAGTTATGTGTATCACCTCGAGCTGATCATAACATTGAGTTATGTATATTACTTGAGTTGATCATGACATTGAGTTATGTGTATCACGTCGAGCTGATCATGACATTGAGTTATGTGTCTCACAAAGTCCTGATCATGACATTGAGTTATGTATATTACTTGAGTTGATCATGGACATGAGTATGTGATCACCGAGGCCTGATTCAGACATGGAGTTATGGTGTATCACTCGAGCTGATAATGGACCATTGAGTTATGTGTCTCACAAAGTCCTGATCATGACATGAGTTATGATATTACTTGAGTTGATCAGACATTGGAGTATGTGTATCACCGAGGCATGATCATGAATTGAGTTAGGTGTATCACATCGAGCTGATCATGACATGGTTAGTGTCTCACAAGTCCTGTTCATGACAGTGAGCTATGGTGTATCACCTCAGCTGATCATGACATTGAGTTATGGTTCACCTCGAGCTGATACTTGACATTGAGTTTGGTATCACCTCGATGATCATGACATCGATTTATTTGTATCACCTTGAGTTGATTATGACATTGAGTTATGTGTATCACCTCGAGCTGATCATAACATTGAGTTATGTGTATCACCTCAAGCTGATCATGACATTGAGTTATGTGTATCACCTCGAGCTGATCATAACATTGAGTTATGTGTATCACCTCGAGTTGATCATGACATTGAGTTATGTGTATCACCTCGAGCTGATCATGACATTGAGTTATGTTTATCTCTGTGCGCTGATCATGACATTGAGTACTGTGTATCACCTCGAGTTGATCATAAAATTGAGTTATGTGCATCACTGTGCGCTGATCATAACATTGAGTTATGTATATTACCTCGAGTTAATCATAACATTGAGTTATGTGTATCACTTCGAGCTGATCATAACATTGAGTTATGTATATTACTTGAGTTGATCATGACATTGAGTTATGTGTATCACCGAGCCCTGATCATAACATTGAGTTATGTGTATCACCTCGAGCTCATCATGACATTGAGTTATGTGTCTCACCAAGGTTCCTGATCATGGACATGAGTTTAGTGTATCACTCGCGCTGATCATGACATTGAGTTAGGATCACCTCGAGCTGATCATGACATTGAGTTATGTGTATCACCTCGAGCTGATCATGACAATAAGTTGTTTGTATCACCGATCCCTGATCATAACATTGAGTTATTTGTATCACCTCGAGTTGATTATAACATTAAGTTATGTGTATCACCTCGAGCTGATCATGACATTGAGTTATGTGTATCACCTCAAGCTGATCATGACATTGAGTTATGTGTATCACCACGAGTTGATCATGACATTGAGTTATGTGTATCACCTCGAGTTGATTATGACATTGAGTTATGTGTATCACCTCGAGTTGATCATGACATTGAGTTATGTGTATCACCTCGAGCTGATTATGACATTGAGTTATGTGTATCACTCGAGGCTGGATCATAAACATTGAGTTATGGTTCGACCGAGCTTGATCATGGACATTGAGTTAGTGATACAGGAGCCCTCCCCTGATCATAACATTGAGTTATGTGTATCACCTCGAGTTTGATCAGACAATTGAGCTATGGTATCACCTGGAGCTGATATGACATTGAGTTTATGTGTTCACCTCAGGCTGATCATAACCATTAGTTTGTGTATCACCTCGTGCTGTCATGACATTGAGTTATGGGTATCACCGAGCCATGATTATAACATTGAGTTATGTGTATCACCTCAAGTTGATCATGACATTGAGTTATTTGTATCACCTCGAGTTGATTATGACATTGAGTTATGTGTATCACCTCGAGTTGATCATGACATTGAGTTATGTGTATCACCTCGAGCTGATTATGACATTGAGTTATGTGTATCACCTCGAGCTGATCATAACATTGAGTAGGGTTCACTCAGCTGATCATGACATGAGTTAGGTGTATCACCGGAGCCTAATCATAACATTGTGTTATGTGTATTACCTACGGTTGATCATGACTCAGTTATGTGTATCACCTCGAAGCTGATCATGACATGGTCATGTGTATCACCTCGAGTTGATCATAACATTTGAATATGTGTATCACCTAAGCGATCATGACATTGAGTTATTGTATTACCGAGCCTGATATAACACTGAGTTATTGTGTATCCCTACGAGTTGATCATTGAATTGAGTTATGTGTATCACCTCGACGCTGATCATGACATTTGAGTTAGGTGCATTGACCCGAGTTGATCAGACATTGAGTTATGTGTTATCACCTCGAGCTGATTCATAACAATTGAGTTATGTATATCTATTGTGTTGATCATGACATTGAGTTATGTGTATCACGTCGAGCTGATCATGACATTGAGTTATGTGTCTCACAAAGTCCTGATCATGACATTGAGTTATGTATATTACTTGAGTTGATCATGACATTGAGTTATGTGTATCACCGAGGCCTGATCATGACATGAGTATGGTATCACCTCGAGTGATCATGACATGAGGTATGTGTCTCACAAGTCCTGATCATGACATGAGTTATGTGACATTACGTGAGTTGATCATACTTGAGTTCTGTGTTAACCGCGAGGCATGATATGGACATTGAGTATGTGTATTACCTCGAGTGATCATGACATCTGGAGTTACTGTGTCTCACAAAGTCCTGTTCATGACAGTGAGTTATGTGTATCACCTCGAGCTGATCATGACATTGAGTTATGTGGATCACCTCGAGCTGATCATGACATTGAGTTATGTGTATCAACTCGAGTTGATCATGACATTGAGTTATTTGTATCACCGATCCATGATCATAACATTGAGTTATTTGTATCACCTCGAGTTGATTATGACATTGAGTTATATGTATCACCTCGAGCTGATCATGACATTGAGTTATGTGTATCACTTCAAGCTGATCATGACATTGAGTTATGTGTATCACCGATCCCTGATCATAACATTGAGTTATGTGTATCACCTCGAGTTGATCATGACTTTGAGTTATGTGTATCACCTCGAGCTGATCATGACATTGAGTTATGTGTATCTCTGTGCGCTGATCATGACATTGAATTATGTGTATCACCTCGAGTTGATCTTAACATTGAGTTATGTGCATCACTTTGCGCTGATCATAACATTGAGTTATGTGTAACACCTCGAGTTGATCATGACATTGAGTCATGTGTATCACCTCGAGCTGATCATGACATTGAGTTATGTGTATCACCTCGAGTAGATCTTGACATTGAGTTATGTGTATCACCGAGCCCTGATCATGACATTGAGTTATGTGTATCACCTCGAGCTGATCATGACATTGAGTAGTGTGTATCACCTCGAGCTGATCATGACAATAAGTTATTTGTATCACCGATCCCTGATCATAACATTGAGTTTTTTGTATCACCTCGAGTTGATTATGACATTGAGTTATGTGTATCACCTCGAGCTGATCATGACATTGAGTTATGTGTATCACCTCGAGCTGATCATGACATTGAGTTATGTGTATCACCGAGCCCTGATCATAACATTGAGTTATGTGTATCACCTCGAGCTGATCATGACATTGAGTTATGTGTATCACCTCAAGATGATCATGACATTGAGTTGTGTGTATCACCGATCCCTGATCATAACATTGAGTTATGTGTATCACCTCGAGTTGATCATGACTTTGAGTTATGTGTATCACCTCGAGCTGATCATGACATTGAGTTATGTGTATCTCTGTGCGCTGATCATGACATTGAATTATGTGTATCACCTCGAGTTGATCTTAACATTGAGTTATGTGCATCACTTTGCGCTGATCATAACATTGAGTTATGTGTAACACCTCGAGTTGATCATGACATTGAGTCATGTGTATCACCTCGAGCTGATCATGACATTGAGTTATGTGTATCACCTCGAGTTGATCTTGACATTGAGTTATGTGTATCACCGAGCCCTGATCATGACATTGAGTATGTGTATCACCTCGAGCTGATCATGACATTGAGTAGTGTGTATCACCTCGAGCTGATCATGACAATAAGTTATTTGTATCACCGATCCCTGATCATAACATTGAGTTTTTTGTATCACCTCGAGTTGATTATGACATTGAGTTATGTGTATCACCTCGAGCTGATCATGACATTGAGTTATGTGTATCACCTCGAGCTGATCATGACATTGAGTTATGTGTATCACCGAGCCCTGATCATAACATTGAGTTATGTGTATCACCTCGAGCTGATCATGACATTGAGTTATGTGTATCACCTCAAGATGATCATGACATTGAGTTGTGTGTATCACCGATCCCTGATCATAACATTGAGTTATGTGTATCACCTCGAGTTGATCATGACTTTGAGTTATGTGTATCACCTCGAGCTGATCATGACATTGAGTTATGTGTATCTCTGTGCGCTGATCATGACATTGAGTTATGTGTATCACCTCGAGTTGATCTTAACATTGAGTTATGTGCATCACTTTGCGCTGATCATAACATTGAGTTATGTGTATCACCTCGAGTTGATCATGACATTGAGTCATGTGTATCACCTCGATCGATCATGACATTGAGTTATGTGTATCACCTCGAGTTGATCTTGACATTGAGTTATGTGTATCACCGAGCCCTGATCATGACATTGAGTTATGTGTATCACCTCGAGCTGATCATGACAATAAGTTATTTGTATCACCGATCCCTGATCATAACATTGAGTTATTTGTATCACCTCGAGTTGATTATGACATTGAGTTATGTGTATCACCTCGAACTGATCATAACATTGAGTTTTGTGTATCACCTCGAGCTGATCATGACATTGAGTTATGTGTATCACCGAGCCCTGATCATAACATTGAGCTATGTGTATCACCTCGAGCTGATCATGACATTGAGTTATGTGTATCACCTCGAGCTGATCATGACATTGAGTTATGTGTATCACCTCGAGCTGATCATGACATTGAGTTATGTGTATCTCTGTGCGCTGTTCATGACATTGAGTTATGTGTATCACCTCGAGTTGATCATAACATTGAGTTATGTGCATCACTGTGCGCTGATCATAACATTGAGTTATGTATATCATCTCAAGTTAATCATAACATTGAGTTATGTGTATCACTGTGCGCTGATCATAACATTGAGTTATGTATATTACTTGAGTTGATCATGACATTGAGTTATGTGTATCACCGAGCCCTGATCATAACATTGAGTTATGTGTATCACCTCGAGCTGATCATGACATTGAGTTATGTGTCTCACAAAGTCCTGATCATGACATTGAGTTATGTGTATCACCTCGAGCTGATCATGACATTGAGTTATGTGTATCACCTCGAGCTGATCATGACATTGAGTTATGTGTATCACCTCGAGCTGATCATGACAATAAGTTATTTGTATCACCGATCCATGATCATAACATTGAGTTATTTGTATCACCTCGAGTTGATTATGACATTGAGTTATATGTATCACCTCGAGCTGTTCATGACATTGAGTTATGTGTATCACTTCAAGCTGATCATGACATTGAGTTATGTGTATCACCGATCCCTGATCATAACATTGAGTTATGTGTATCACCTCGAGTTGATCATGACTTTGAGTTATGTGTATCACCTCGAGCTGATCATGACATTGAGTTATGTGTATCTCTGTGCGCTGATCATGACATTGAGTTATGTGTATCACCTCGAGTTGATCTTAACATTGAGTTATGTGCATCACTTTGCGCTGATCATAACATTGAGTTATGTGTATCACCCCGAGTTGATCATGACATTGAGTCATGTGTATCACCTCGAGCTGATCATGACATTGAGTTATGTGTATCACCTCGAGTTGATCTTGACATTGAGTTATGTGTATCACCGAGCCCTGATCATGACATTGAGTTATGTGTATCACCTCGAGCTGATCATGACATTGAGTTATGTGTATCACCTCGAGCTGATCATGACAATAAGTTATTTGTATCACCGATCCCTGATCATAACATTGAGTTATTTGTATCACCTCGAGTTGATTATGACATTGAGTTATGTGTATCACCTCGAACTGATCATAACATTGAGTTATGTGTATCACCTCGAGCTGATCATGACATTGAGTTATGTGTATCACCGAGCCCTGATCATAACATTGAGTTATGTGTATCACCTCGAGTTGATCATGACTTTGAGTTATGTGTATCACCTCGAGCTGATCATGACATTGAGTTATGTGTATCTCTGTGCGCTGATCATGACATTGAGTTATGTGTATCACCTCGAGTTGATCTTAACATTGAGTTATGTGCATCACTTTGCGCTGATTATAACATTGAGTTATGTGTAACATCTCGAGTTGATCATGACATTGAGTCATGTGTATCACCTCGAGCTGATCATGACATTGAGTTATGTGTATCACCTCGAGTTGATCTTGACATTGAGTTATGTGTATCACCGAGCCCTGATCATGACATTGAGTTATGTGTATCACCTCGAGCTGATCATGACATTGAGTAGTGTGTATCACCTCGAGCTGATCATGACAATAAGTTATTTGTATCACCGATCCCTGATCATAACATTGAGTTATTTGTATCACCTCGAGTTGATTATGACATTGAGTTATGTGTATCACCTCGAGCTGATCATGACATTGAGTTATGTGTATCACCTCGAGCTGATCATGACATTGAGTTATGTGTATCACCGAGCCCTGATCATAACATTGAGTTATGTGTATCACCTCGAGCTGATCATGACATTGAGTTATGTGTATCACCTCAAGATGATCATGACATTGAGTTGTGTGTATCACCGATCCCTGATCATAAGATTGAGTTATGTGTATCACCTCGAGTTGATCATGACTTTGAGTTATGTGTATCACCTCGAGCTGATCATGACATTGAGTTATGTGTATCTCTGTGCGCTGATCATGACATTGAGTTATGTGTATCACCTCGAGTTGATCTTAACATTGAGTTATGTGCATCACTTTGCGCTGATCATAACATTGAGTTATGTGTATCACCTCGAGTTGATCATGACATTGAGTCATGTGTATCACCTCGAGCTGATCATGACATTGAGTTATGTGTATCACCTCAAGTTGATCTTGACATTGAGTTATGTGTATCACCGAGCCCTGATCATGACATTGAGTTATGTGTATCACCGAGCCGCTGATCATGACAATAAGTTATTTGTATCACCGATCCCTGATCATAACATTGAGTTATTTGTATCACCTCGAGTTGATTATGACATTGAGTTATGTGTATCACCTCGAACTGATCATAACATTGAGTTTTGTGTATCACCTCGAGCTGATCATGACATTGAGTTATGTGTATCACCGAGCCCTGATCATAACATTGAGTTATGTGTATCACCTCGAGCTGATCATGACATTGAGTTATGTGTATTACCTCAAGCTGATCATGACATTGAGTTATGTGTATCTCTGTGCGCTGTTCATGACATTGAGTTATGTGTATCACCTCGAGTTGATCATAACATTGAGTTATGTGCATCACTGTGCGCTGATCATAACATTGAGTTATGTATATCATCTCAAGTTAATCATAACATTGAGTTATGTGTATCACTGTGCGCTGATCATAACATTGAGTTATGTATATTACTTGAGTTGATCATGACATTGAGTTATGTGTATCACCGAGGCCTGATCATGACATTGAGTTATGTGTATCACCTCGAGCTGATCATGACATTGAGTTATGTGTCTCACAAAGTCCTGATCATGACAGTGAGTTATGTGTATCACCTCGAGCTGATCATGACATTGAGTTATGTGGATCACCTCGAGCTGATCATGACATTGAGTTATGTGTATCACCTCGAGTTGATCATGACAATAAGTTATTTGTATCACCGATCCATGATCATAACATTGAGTTATTTGTATCACCTCGAGTTGATTATGACATTGAGTTATATGTATCACCTCGAGCTGTTCATGACATTGAGTTATGTGTATCACTTCAAGCTGATCATGACATTGAGTTATGTGTATCACCGATCCCTGATCATAACATTGAGTTATGTGTATCACCTCGAGTTGATCATGACTTTGAGTTATGTGTATCACCTCGAGCTGATCATGACATTGAGTTATGTGTATCTCTGTGCGCTGATCATGACATTGAGTTATGTGTATCACCTCGAGTTGATCTTAACATTGAGTTATGTGCATCACTTTGCGCTGATCATAACATTGAGTTATGTGTATCACCCCGAGTTGATCATGACATTGAGTCATGTGTATCACCTCGAGCTGATCATGACATTGAGTTATGTGTATCACCTCGAGTTGATCTTGACATTGAGTTATGTGTATCACCGAGCCCTGATCATGACATTGAGTTATGTGTATCACCTCGAGCTGATCATGACATTGAGTTATGTGTATCACCTCGAGCTGATCATAACAATAAGTTATTTGTATCACCGATCCCTGATCATAACATTGAGTTATTTGTATCACCTCGAGTTGATTATGACATTGAATTATGTGTATCACCTCGAACTGATCATAACATTGAGTTATGTGTATCACCTCGAGCTGATCATGACATTGAGTTATGTGTATCACCGAGCCCTGATCATAACATTGAGTTATGTGTATCACCTCGAGTTGATCATGACATCGTGTTATGTGTATCACCTCGAGCTGATTATGATATTGAGTTATGTGTAACACCTCTACTGATCATGTTATTGAGTTATGTGTATCACCTTGAGCTGATCATGACATTGAGTTAGGTGTATCACCTCGAGCTGATCATAACATTGAGTTATGTGTATCACATCGAGTTGATCATGACATTGAGTTATGTGTATCTCCTCGAGTTGATCATGGCATTGAGTTATGTGCATCACCACGAGCTGATCATGACATTTAGTTATGTGTATCACCTCGAGCTGATCATAACATTGAGTTATGTGTATCACCTCGAGCTGATCATGACATTGAGTTATGTGTATCACCGAGCCCTGATCATAACATTGAGTTATGTGGATCACCTCGAGCTGATCATGACATTGAGTTATGTGTATCACCGAGCCCTGATCATAACATTGAGTTATGTGTATCACCTCGAGTTGATCATGACATCGTGTTATGTGTATCACCTCGAGCTGATTATGATATTGAGTTATGTGTATCACCTTGAGCTGATCATGTTATTGAGTTATGTGTATCACCTCGAGCTGATCATGATATTGAGTTATGTGTATCACCACGAGCTGAAAATAACATTGAGTTATGTGTATCACCTCGAGCTGATCATGACATTGAGTTATTTGTATCACCGAGCCCTGATCATAACATTGAGTTATGTGTATCACCTCGAGCTGATCATGACATTGAGTTATGTGTTTCACCTCGAGCTGATCATGACATTCAGTTATGTGTATCACTTCGAGCTGATCATGACATTGAGTTATGTGTATCACCTCGAGCTGATCATGACAATAAGTTATTTGTATCACCTCGAGCTGATCATAACATTGAGTTATTTGTATCACCTCGAGTTGATTATGACATTGAGTTATGTGTATCACCTCAAGCTGATCATGACATTGAGTTATGTGTATCACCGATCCCTGATCATAACATTGAGTTATGTGTATCACCGATCCCTGATCATAGAATTGAGTTATGTGTATCACCTCAAGTTGATCATGACTTTGAGTTATGTGTATCACCTCGAGCTGATCATGACATTGAGTTATGTGCATCACTGTGCGCATCACCTCGAGCTGATCATGAACATTGAGTTATGTGCATCACTGTGCGCTGATCATAACATTGAGTTATGTGTATCACCTCGAGTTTATCATAACATTGAGTTATGTGTATCAATGTGCGCTGATCATAACATTGAGTTATGTATATTACTTGAGTTGATCATGACATTGAGTTATGTGTATCACCGAGCACTGATCATAATATTGAGTTATGTGTATCATCTCGAGCTGATCATGACATTGAGTTATGTGTCTCACCAAGTCCTGATCATGACATTGAGTTATGTGTATCACCTAGAGCTGATCATGACATTGAGTTATGTGTATCACCTCAATTAGGCTGATCATGACATTGAGTTATTTGTTTCACCGATCCATGATCATAACATTGAGTTATGTGTATCACCTCGAGTTGATTATGACATTTAGTTATGTGTTTCACCTTGAGCTGATCATTACATTGAGTTATGTGTATCACCTCAAGCTGATCATGACATTGAGTGATGTGTATCACCGATCCCTGATCATGACATTGAGTTATGTGTATCACCTCGAGCTGATCATGACATTGAGTTATGTGTATCACCTCGAGCTGATCATGACATTGAGTTATGTGTATCACCTCGAGTTGATCTTGACATTGAGTTATGTGTATCACCGAGCCCTGAATATGACATTGAGTTATGTGTATCACCTCGAGCTGATCATGACATTGAGTTATGTGTATCACCTCGAGCTGATCATGACAATAAGTTATTTGTATCACTGATCCCTGATCATAACATAGAGTTATTTGTATCACCTCGAGTTTATTATGACATTGAGTTATGCGTATCACCTCGAGCTGATCATAACATTGAGTTATGTGTATCACCTCGAGCTGATCATGACATTGAGTTATGTGTATCACCGAGCCCTGATCATAACATTGAGTAATGTGTATCACCTCGAGCTGATCATGACATTGAGTTATGTGTATCACCGAGCCCTGATCATAACATTGAGTTATGTGTATCACCTCGAGTTGATCATGACATTGAGTTTTGTGTATCACCTCGAGTTGATCATGACATTGAGTTATGTGCATCACAGCGAGCTGATCATGACATTGAGTTATGTGTATCACCTGGAGCTGATCATAACATTGAGTTATGTGTATCACCTCGAGCTGATCATGACATTGAGTTATGTGTATCACAAAGCCCTGAACATAACATTGAGTTATGTGTATCACCTCGAGCTGATCATGACATTGATTTATGTGTATCACCGAGCCCTGATCATAACATTGAGTTATGTGTATCACCTCGAGTTGATCATGACATTGAGTTATTACATTACATTACATTACATTACATGTTAAAGTCTACTTGACACCGCGAGGGTGTATGAGACTCTGTGCTTTAAACAAAAAGAAAAAGCACCCACAAAGCAAAAAACCCCATTACATCAGGGGTGTGTCGAGGACAAACAAACCAAACTCCCAACCACCGTTTTGGTGGCGTAGGTATTAAACCCCTTAGAGCCGGACCCAGATCTCAACCACTTACAGTGGCGGAGGTAAGAAGCTAACAAATGAGAAGTCACAAGAAGAAAAAAAGGGATGATAAATTACGGTGCCACTAAGCAGTCCAGGGCTTCCTGTCTTGCTCTTCTACAAGTAGAAAGATAGTCGGCTAGGTTGCTCCAAAAAGACTTAGTGCCATTTCCATTCATAAGGTTCTGAATGTGGAATCGCAGAATTCCACATTCCATACGGTTAAGTCGGTATCCTCCTGGACATGCCTATAAATATCTGTAAACAGCTTCTGGTAGCGGAGGCGAATATCATTACAAAAGGGCACTCAAATATATGCATTTCATCCTCAGGTTTTTGGAACCCACACATTTGACAGTGTCTCATTGAGCGAGGGATGTGTGCTCTATCCACCACCCTCATTCTTTCTGTGTTCAGCCAATGGGAAACCCATTCTAAACTGTGCTATGAACGAATCTGATCCTGCTTATGTAAGGCGGATGTAAAGGGAATCAAGCCATTCTCATCATTCCTGTTGGCTGCGAACCATTTTTGGTATCGGAGGCGTTTAAAGCCAACCCTTCTCTCATCAGGGATGTCTCTAACTGCATTGGTGTCACTTGGGTACTTAAACCTCCATGACTCAAAAACTTCTGACATAATACCTTCGACATCGACAGCCTCCAAAATGTTGATGTTTTTTACTGGATCCTAGCTTGTGGAGAGCACAACGCAAGTCATGAACCCAGCCAGTGTTGGAGTCAAAAGATTCCTCAAGAGCCATTCTAATGAGATCCTCAGGTTCTTTATGTATGGTCTTGTTCCAGAAGCGCAAAGCTTGTTTAAGCCAAGCAAAAAACAACAGGGTTCTACCCAGCTCTTCCATGATAATATAAGATGTAGTAGATTGGCAAATACCCACATTTGTTTAAGTATACCTCTAATGCCATTCTCACAAGCATGGTCATTTGAAGATAAGCGTGTTGTTCAAATAGAAGGAGGCCCACATGATGAATGTGTATCACCTCGATCTGATCATGTACATTTAGTTATTTGGATCACCGAGCCCTGCTCATAAACCATTGAGTTTATGTGTAGCACCTCGAGTTATCATGAATTGAGTTTTATGTGTATCACCACTCGATCTGATCATGACATCACTTATGTGTATCACACCTCGCTGATCATGACATTGAATTATGTGTATCACCTCGAGCTGATCATGACAATAAGTTATTTGTATCACCTCGAGCTGATCATAACATTGAGTTATTTGTATTACCTCGAGTTGATTATGACATTGAGTTATGTGTATCACCTCGAGCTGATCATAACATTGAGTTATCTGTATCACCTCAAGCTGATCATGAGATTGAGTTATGTGTATGACCGATCCCTGATCATAACATTGAGTTATGTGTATCACCTCGAGTTGATCATGACATTGAGTTATGTGTATCACCTCGATCTGATTATGACATTGAGTTATGTGTATCACCTCTAGCTGATAATGACATTGAGTTATGTGTATCACCTCGAGCTGATCATGACATTGAGTTATGCGTATCACCTCGAGCTGATCATAACATTGAGTTATGTGTATCACCTCGAGCTGATCATGACTATTGATTATGTGTATCACCGAGCCTGCTCATAACATTGAGTTATGTGTATCACCTCGAGTTGAATCATGACATTGAGTTAGTGTATAACCTCGAGCTGATCATGACATTCAATTATTTGTATCACCTCACCTCGAGCTGATTCATGCATTGTATTATGTGTACCACCTCGAGCTGATCATGACGATAAGTTATTTGTATCACCTCAGCTTGACATAAATTAGTTATTTGTATTAGCCTCGAGTTGAATTATGACATTGAGTTACGTGTAATCACGCTCGAGACTGTCATAACATTGAGTATCTGTATCACACCTCAAGCTGATTCATCGAGATTGAATTATGTGTATACCGATCCCCTGATCATAACATTGCTTTAATGTGTATCACCTCGAGTTGATCATGACATTGAGTTATGTGTATCACCTCGATCTGATTATGACATTGAGTTATGTGTATCACCTCGAGCTGATCATGACATTGAGTTATGTGTATCACCTCGAGCTGATCATGACATTGAGTTATGTGTATCACCTCGAGCTGATCATAACATTGAGTTATGTGTATCACCTCGAGCTGATCATGACATTGAGTTATTTGTATCACCGAGCCCTGATCATAACATTGAGTTATGTGTATCACCTCGAGTTGATCATGACATTGAGTTATGTGTATCACCTCGAGCTGATCATGACATTGAGTTATGTGTATCACCTCGAGCTGATCATGACATTGAATTATTTGTATCACCTCGAGCGGATCATGACAATAAGTTATTTGTATCACCAAGCCCTGATCATAACATTGAGTTATGTGTATCACCTCCAGCTGATTATGACATTGAGTTATGTGTATCACCTCAAGCTGATCATGACATTGAGTTATTTGTTTCAAACATCACACCGATCCTGTATCATAGCATTGAGTTATGTGTAAGCACCTCAAATGATTATGACATTCGATTTATAGTGTCACCCCTCGAGCTGATCATTAACAATTGAGTTAGTGTAATCATCTCAAGCTTATCATGACATTGAGTTTTATGTGTATCACCGATCCCTGATCAAAATCATGAGATTATGTGTATCACACCTCGAGGCTGATCATGGATTGAGTTATGTGTACCATACCACCACGTCCCTAATCATACATTGAGTTATGTGATCACCTCACCCAACACCAAAAAAAAAACGACTGATCATGACATTGAGTTATGTGTATCACTGAGCCCTGATCATAACATTGAGTTATGTGTATCACCTCAAGCTGATTATGACATTGAGTTATGTGTATCACCAAGTTCTGATCATGACATTGAGTTATGTGTATCACCTCGAGCTGATCATGACACTGTGATATGTGTATCACCTCGAGCTGATCATGACATTGAGTTATGTGTATCACCTCAAGCTGATCATGACATTGAGTTATTTGTTTCACCGATCCTTAATCATAACATTGAGTTATGTGTATCACCTCGAGCTGATCATCATGAGTTTATGTGTCACCCCCACCTCGACCCTGCTGATCATAACCTTGAGGTATGTGTATCACCCACCTCGAGAGCTGATCATGACATTGAGTTATGTGTATCACACCGAGGCCCTGATCATAACAGTGAGTTATGTGTATCACCTCGAGCTGAATCATTGACATTGAGTTATTGTAAATTTATACATTCTGTAATACCACCCCCCTAGAGCTATACATCAAACCACTAGACTTGAGATCTACGTTGTATCAGTATCACCTAGCCTGGCTCACATCTCACCACAATCCCTCACGCACGTTTATTGGATCACCACCCACAAACCCATCGAGTTGCTCAGGCACAAAATCTCGACGTCATTTCTGTGTATCACCTTGAGCTGATCATGACATTCAGGTATGTGTATCACCTCGAGCTGATCATGACATTGAATAATGTGTATCACCTCGAGCTGATCATGACAATAAGTTATTTGTATCACCTCGAGCTGATAATAACATTGAGTTATTTGTATTACCTCGAGTTGATTATGACATTGAGTTATGTGTATCACCTCGAGCCCTGATCATGACATTGAGTTATCTGTATCACCTCAAGCTGATCATGAGATTGAGTTATGTGTATGACCGATCCCTGATCATAACATTGAGTTATGTGTATCACCTCGAGTTGATCATGACATTGAGTTATGTGTATCACCTCGATGTGATTATGACATTGAGTTATGTGTATCACCTCGAGCTGATCATGACATTGAGTTATGTGTATCACCGCGAGCTGATCATGACATTGAGTTATGTGTATCACCTCGAGCTAATCATGACATTGAGTGATGCGTATCACCTCAGCTGACTATGACATTGAGTTATTTTATCACCTGAGCTGATCCTGACATGGAGTTATTGTATCACACCGAGCCCTGATCATAACATTGATTATTGTATCACCTCGAGTTGATCTGACATTGAGTTATGTGTATCACCTCGGGCTGATCATACCATTGATTTTTTTTTTTTTTGTTGTATCACCTCGAGCTTGATCATTACTTGATTTATGTGTATCACCCTCGATCTGATTATGCAATTGAGTTATGTTGGTATCAGCCTCAGCTGATCATGACTTGGTTATGTGTATCACCTAAGCTGATCATGACATTGATTTAATGTGTATTACCTCGGCTGAATCATGACCTTGCGTTATGTGTAGCACCCTAGAGCGGATACTGACATTGAGTTAATGTACACGCAAGCCCTGATCATACCATTGATTATGTTATCACTCGAGTTGATCATGCATGAGTTAATGTTATCACCTTGAGCTGATCATGACATTCATGTATGTGTATCACCTCGAGCTGATCAGGACATTGCAATAATGTGTATCACCTCGACTGATCATACCATTCGTTATATTGTACACCTCGAGCTGATAATACATTGAGTTTTTTATTACCACCTCTAGTTGATTATACATTGAGTATGTGTATCACCCCCTCGAGCCCTGATCGGACATTAGTTATCTTGTATCACCTCAATCTGATCATGAAGATGAGTTATGTGTAAGACCTATCCCTGATATAAACATTTGTTATGTGTATCACCTCGAGTTGGCTCATGACATTGATTATGTGTATCCCTTGATGTATTATACTTGATTAATGTGTATCACCCACCCGCGAGCTGATCATGAACATTGAGTTATTGTATCCGCCTCGAGCTGATCAGACATTGCGTTATTCGTATCACCTCGAGCTGATCATAACATTGAGTTATGTGTATCACCTCGAGCTGATCATGACATTGAGTTATGTGTATCACCGAGCCCTGATCATAACATTGAGTTTTTGTGTATCTACCTCGAGTTGACATGACATGAGTTTGTGTATCACCCACAACTCGAGCTGATTCATGACATTGAGTTATGTGTCTCACCTCGAGCTGATCATGACATTGAATTATTGTGTATCACCGTCGAGCCGATCAATGACAATAGTTAATTGTATCACCAAGCCTGATCATAACATGAGTTTATGTGTATCACTCCAGCTGATTATATACATTGAGTTATGGTGTATCACCCTCAACTGATCATGACATTGAGTTAGTTGTTTCATCACACACCGATCCCTGATCATAACATTGAGTAGGTGTATCAACCTTCAAGATGATTAGACATCGAGTTATTTAATCACCTCGAGCTGATCATTCAATGATTATGGTATCATCTCAAGCGGATCATGGACATTGAGTTATGTGTATCGCCGATCCCTGATCAAACATTGAGTTATGTGTATCATCACCTCGAGCTTATCATGACTTGAGTTATTGTACCACCGATCCCTAATCAATGACATTGATTATGTGTATCACCCGAGCTGCTCATGACATGAAGTTATTTGTATCACTGATGCCCTGATCATCACATTGAGTTGTGTATACCTCAGCTGAATTATGTCATGAGTATGTGTATCACCCAGTTCTGATCATGACCTTGAGTTATGTGTATCACCCACCCGAGCTGAATCATGAACCTGTGATATGTGTATCCCCTCGCGCTTATCATGACATTTGAGTTTTGGTATCACCTCAAGGAGCTGATCATGACATTGAAGATTATTTGTTTCAATCACATCACCCGATCCTTAAAAAATCATAACATTGGAGTTATGTGTATCACCTCGAGCTGATCATGACATTGAGTTATGTGTATCACCTCGAGCTGATCATAACATTGAGTTATGTGTATCACCTCGAGCTGATCATGACATTGAGTTATGTGTATCACCGAGCCCTGATCATAACATTGAGTTATGTGTATCACCTCGAGTTGGTCATGACATTGAGTTATGTGTATCACCTCGATCTGATTATGACATTGAGTTATGTGTATCACCTCGAGCTGATCATGACATTGAGTTATGTGTATCACCTCAAGCTGATCATGACATTGAGTTATGTGTATTACCTCGAGCTGATCATAACATTGCGTTATGTGTATCACCTAGAGCTGATCATGACATTGAGTTAATTGTATCACCAAGCCCTGATCATAACATTGAGTTTATGTGTATCACCATCGAGTTGACAGGACAATCGATTTATGTGTTCACCTTGAGCTGATCCTGACATTCAGGTATGGTATCACCTCGATCTGATCATGACATTGAATAATGGTGTATCACCTCCGAGCTGATCATGACAATAAGTTATTTGTATCGACTCGAGCTGATAATAACATTGAGGGTTATTTGTATAACCATCGAGTTGAATTATGACATTGAGTTATGTGTATCACCTCGAGCCCTGATCATAACATTGAGTTATCTGTATCACCCTCAAGCTGAGCATGAGATTGATTATTGTAGACCTATCCCTCCCTGATCATACATTGATTATTGTATCACTCGAGTTGATCATGACATTGAGTATTGTATCAACCTCGATGTTGATTATGACATTGAGTATGTGTATCACCTCGAGCTGATCATGACATTGAGTTATGTGTTTCACCGCGACTGATCATGACATTGAGTTATGTGTATCACCTCGAGCTGATCATAAATTGAGTTATGTGTATCACCTCGAGCTGATCATGACATTGAGTTATTTGTATCACCGAGCCCTGATCATAACATTGAGTTATGTGTATCACCTCGAGTTGATCATGACATTGAGTTATGTGTATCACCTCGAGCTGATCATGACATTGAGTTTGTTGGGTATCACACCATCCCTGATTATACATTGAGTTTATGTTTTATCACCTCGAGCTGATCAATGACATTGATTTATGTGTATCACCTCGAGCTTGATCATGACATTTTAATTCTGAGTATCACCTCGCTCTGATCATGACAATAATTATTTGTATCACACCTCGAGCTGATCATAACATTGATATGTGTAGAACCTCGATTGATTTATGACATTGAGTATCTGTATCCCTTCATCTGATCATGAGATTGGAGTTCTGTGTATGACCGATCCATCCCTGATCATAACATTAGGTTTATGTGTAAGCACTTCAGTGTTCACTCAATATATCATGAACTTTGAATTATTTTTATCATATCACCTCGAGCTGATCATGACATTGAGTTATGTGTATCACTGTGCGCTGATCATAACATTGAGTTATGTGTATCACCTCGAGCTGATCGTAACATTCAGTTATGTGCATCACTGTGCGCTGATCATAACATTGAGTTATGTATATCACCTCGAGCTGATCATGATATTGAGTTTTGTGTATCACCTCGAGCTGATCATGACATTGAGTTATGTTTATCACCTCAAGTTGATAATGACATTGAGTTATGTGTATCACCTCGAGCTGATCATAATATTGAGTTATGTGTATCACCTCAAGCTGATCATGACATTGAGTTATGTGTATCACCGAGCCCTGATCATGACATTGAGTTATGTGTATCACTTCGAGTTGATCATGACATTGAGTTATGTGTATCACCTCGAGCTGATCATGACATTGTGTATGTGTATCACCTCGAGCTGATTATACATTGAGTTATGTGCATCACTGTGCGCTGATCATAACATTGAGTTATGTATATCACCTCGAGTTGATCATAACATTGAGTTATGTGTATCACTGTGCGCTGATCATAACATTGAGTTATGTATATCACTTGAGTTGATCATGACATTGAGTTATGTGTATCACCGAGCCCTGATCATAATATTGAGTTATGTGTATCAACTCGAGCTGATCATGACATTGAGTTATGTGTCTCACCAAATGCTGATCATTCCATTGATTTATGTGTATCACCTCGAGCTGATCATGACATTGAGTTATGTGTATCAACTCGAGCTGATTATGACATTGAGTTATGTGCATCACTGTGCGCTGATCATAACATTGAGTTATGTATATCAACTCGAGTTGATCATAACATTGAGTTATGTGTATCACTGTGCGCTGATCATAACATTGAGTTATGTATATCACTTGAGTTGATCATGACATTGAGTTATGTGTATCACCGAGCCCTGATCATAACATTCAGTTATGTGCATCAACTCAAGCTGATCATGACATTGAGTTATGTGTCTCACCAAATGCTGATCATGACATTAAGTTATGTGTATCACCTCGAGCTGATCATGAAATTGAGTTATGTGTATCACCTCGAACTGATCATGACTTGGTTGCGTTGATAAAATCAATCAAGCTGCTCATAAAACAATGAGTTATGGTGTATCACCTCGAGATTGATATGAAATTGAGTATGTGTATACTCGAGCTGATCATTACAATTGATTTATGTGTATCATTCAAGCTGATCATGACATTAGAGGTATGTGTATCACCAATCCTGATTTATAACATTGAGTATTGTGATCCCCGAGCTGATCATGACTTGGTTTGGGTCTCTCACCATAGAGATGATCATGACCTTGATGTATGTGTATCACTCGAGCTTGATCATGACATTGAGTTATTGTGTTCACCTCGAGTGATAATGACATTGAGTTATGTATATCACAGCAGCCATGATTAATTAACATTGAGTTATGTGTTTATTCACTCGAGCTGATCCATGACATTGAGTTATGTGTATCCACCTCGAGACGGATCATGACAGTGCGTTATGTGTATCACCTCCGAGCTGCTCATGACATTGGAGTTATGTGTATCAACGCGAGCTGATCATGACATGAGTTATGTGTATCACCTTGAGCTGATCAGGACATTGAGTTATGTGCATTCACTGTGAGCTGATCATAAACATTGGAATTATGTGTATCACTCGAGCTGATTTATGACATTAGTTAGTGTATCACCTCGAGATGATCATGACATGAGTTATGTGATCACCTCGAGCTGATCATAACATTGAGATGTTTGTACAACTCGAGCTGATCAATTACATTGAGTCTGTGATCCCCTCGAGCTGATTATGACATTGAGTATGTTGCATCACTGTGCGCTGATAAAAATGGAGTTATGTGTTCACATCGAGTTGATCATACATTGAGTATGTGTAATCACTGTGCGTGATCATAACATTGAGTAAATGTAATCACTGAGTTGTCATGACATTTATTATGTGTACACGAGCAACTGATCATAAATTGAGTTAGGTGTATTCAAAACTCGAGCTGATAATGAAATGGAGTTGAGTCTCAACAACTGATGATCATGCCATTGAGTTAGGTATCACCGTCGAGCCTGATCAGTGACATTGAGTATGTGATCACCTAGGAGCGGATCATAACATTGAGTTATGTGTATCAACCGAGTGATCATAACATGAGATTATGTGTTTCACCTCGAGATGATTAGGAATGAGTTTATGTGCATCACGTGCGCTGATCAGAAACATTGAGTTATGTGTATTCACTGAGTTGATACATAACCATTGAGTTATGTGTATCACTGTGCGCTGATCATAACATTGAGTTATGTGTATCACCTCGAGTTGATCATAACATTGAGTTATGTGTATCACTGTGCGCTGATCATAACATTGAGTAATGTATATCACTTGAGTTGATCATGACATTGAGTTATGTGTATCACCGAGCCCTGATCATAACATTGAGTTATGTGTATCAACTCGAGCTGATCATGACATTGAGTTATGAGTCTCACCAAATGCTGATCATGCCATTGAGTTATGTGTATCACCTCGAGCTGATCATGACATTGAGTTATGTGTATCACCTCGAGCTGATCATAACATTGAGTTATGTGTATCAACTCGAGCTGATCATAACATTGAGTTATGTGTTTCACCTCGAGCTGATTATGACATTGAGTTATGTGTATCACCTCGAGCTGATCATGACATTGAGTTATGTGTATCACCGAGCCCTGATTATAACATTGAGTTATGTGGATCACTCGAGCTGATCATGACATGGTTATGTGTATCACCTCGAGCGATGATAAGGACATTGTGTTATGTGTATCCTCGAGTGATCATGACATTGAGTTATGTTTGGGTATCACCTCGGCTGATCATGACATTGAGTTATGTATATCCACCGAGCCTGATCATAACAGTGAGTTATGTGTATCACCTCGAGCTGTCCATGACTTGAGTATGTGTATCACCTTCCGAGAATGATCATGACATTGCGTTATGTGTATCACTCGAGCTGATATGCCTTGAGTTATGTGTATCCCTCTTATTTAATCATGACATTGAGTATGTGTATCACCTCGAGATGATCAGACATGAGTTATGTGTATCACCTCGAGCTGATCATAACATTGAGTTATGTGTATCACCTCGAGCTGATTATGACATTGAGTTATGTGTATCACCTCGAGCTGATCATGACATTGAGTTATGTGTATCACCTCGAGCTGATCATAACATTGAGTTATGTGTATCAACTCGAGCTTATCATAACATTAGGTTATGTGTATCACCTCGAGCTGATTATGACATTGAGTTATGTGCATCACTGTGCGCTGATCATAACATTGAGTTATGTGTATCACCTCGAGTTGATCATAACATTGAGTTATGTGTATCACTGTGCGCTGATCATAACATTGAGTAATGTATATCACTTGAGTTGATCATGACATTGAGTTATGTGTATCACCGAGCCCTGATCATAACATTGAGTTATGTGTATCAACTCGAGCTGATCATGACATTGAGTTATGTGTATCACCTCGAGCTGATCATGACATTGAGTTATGTGTATTACCTCAAGCTGATCATAACATTGAGTTATGTGTATCACCTCGAGCTGATTATGACATTGAGTTATGTGCATCACTGTGCGCTGATCATAACATTGAGTTATGTATATCAACTCGAGCTGATCATGACATTGAGTTATGTGTTTCACCAAATGCTGATCATGCCATTGAGTTATGTGTATCACCTCGAGCTGATCATGACATTGAGTTATGTGTATCACCTCGAACTGATCATGACATTGAGTTGTGTGTATCACCTCAATCAAGCTGATCATAACAATGAGTTATGTGTATCACCTCGAGTTGATTATGACATTGAGTTATGTGTATCACCTCGAGCTGATCATTACATTGAGTTATGTGTATCATCTCAAGCTGATCATTACATTGAGTTATGTGTATCACCAATCCCTGATTATAACATTGAGTTATGTGTATCACCTCGAGCTGATCATGACATTGAGTTATGTGTATCACCTCGAGCTGATCATGACATTTGGTTATGTGTATCACCTCGAGATGCTGATGACATTGAGTTATGTGTAATCACCTCGAGCTGATCATGACATTGAGTTCTGTTATCACCGAGCCTGATCATAACCTTGAGGGTATGGGATCACCTCGAGCTGATCATGACATTGAGTTATGTGTATCACCTCGAGCTGATCATGACATTGCGTTATGTGTATCACCTCGAGCTGATCATGACATTGAGTTATGTGTATCACCTCGATTTGATCATGACATTGAGTTATGTGTATCACCTTGAGCTGATCATGACATTGAGTTATGTGCATCACTGTGAGCTGATCATAACATTGAGTTATGTGTATCACCTCGAGCTGATTATGACATTGAGTTATGTGTATCACCTCGAGCTGATCATGACATTGAGTTATGTGTATCACCTCGAGCTGATCATAACATTGAGTTATGTGTATCACCTCGAGCTGATCATAACATTGAGTTATGTGTATCACCTCGAGCTGATTATGACATTGAGTTATGTGCATCACTGTGCGCTGATCATAACATTGAGTTATGTGTATCACCTCGAGTTGATCATAACATTGAGTTATGTGTATCACTGTGCGCTGATCATAACATTGCGTAATGTATATCAACTTGGTTGATCATGACAATTAGTTATGTGTATCACGGCCCGGATCAGAGACATTGAGTTATGGTATCAACTGAAGCTGATCATGACATTGAGTTAGAGTCTCACCAATGTGATCATTGCCATTTGAGTTATGTGTATCACCTCGAGTGATCATGAATTTGAGTTATGTGTATCAACCCGAGCTGATCATAACATGAGTTTATGTGTATCAACTCGAGCGATATAACATTGAGTTTATGTGTGTATCACCTCGAGCTGATATGACATTGAGTTATGTGCATCACTGTGCGCTGATCATAACATTGAGTTATGTGATCACCTCGAGGTGATTATCAAAAACATGAGTTTATGTGTATCACTGTTCGCTTATCATACATTGAGTATGGAGATCACTTAATTGATCATGACATTTTGATTTATGTGTATCACCAGACCCTGATCATGACATTGATTATTGTATCAACTCGAGCTGATCATGACAGTGGAGTATGAGTCTCACCCAATGCTGACATGCCATTGGATTTATGTGTATCACCTCGACTTATCATGACCTGAGTTATGTGTATCACCATCCCTGATTATAACATTGAGTTATTGTAATCACCTCGAGCTATCATGACTTGATTTGGTTGTATCACCTCGAGCTCATCATGACCTTGTGTTATGTGTATCCCTCGAGCTGATCAGGACCTTGAGTTATTTGTATGCGACCTCGAGCTGATCATGACATTGAGTTATGTAGATCACCAGAGCCCGATCATAACATTAGTTATGTGATCACACCCATCACACCCTACGAGCTCTGTTCATGACATTGATTATTGTATCACCTCGAGCTGATCATACATTGCGTTATGTGTATACCTCAATCCGTAATCACCTCGAGCTGATCATGGGCCTTTGAGTTTGTGTTATCACCTCGATTTATCACACACCCGCTCGAGCTGTAGCAGGACAGTGAGATTCTGTTATCACCTCGAGCTATCATAACATTGAGTTGGGTATCACCATCGAGCTGATTATGACATTGAGTTATGTGCTATATCACCTCGAGCTGATCAGACCTTGAAGTTACATTGTATCCCCCTCGGCTGATCATCAACTTGATAGTTATGTGTATCAACTCGAGCTTATCAATAACATTGAATTTTATTGTATCACCCTCGAGCTGATTTATGAAACATTGAGTCATGTGCATCAACTGTGTCGCTGTATAACATTGGTTATGTGAATCACCTCTCGTTATCATAACATTGAGTTATTTGTATCACTGTGCTCTGATCCTAACATTGGTAATGTATACTCACTTAGTTGATCATGGACTTAAATTTTGTGTATCACCTCCCCAGAGACCGATCATAAATTGATTTTAATGTGTATCACTCGAGCTGGATCATGAACATTTGAGTTATAGTCCTCAACCAAATGCGGATCATGCCATTGAGTTTGTGTAGCCCCCGAGCTGATCATGACCAATGATAATGTGTATCACCTTCTCAGCTAACATGACATGAGTTACTGTGTATAACCCTCAAGCTGATCACAATAAACATGAGTTATGTGTTCACCCCCGAGCTGACATGACATTGAAGGTTATGTGTCTCATCACTGTGCGCTGTATCATAACATTGAGTTATGTATATCAACTCGAGCTGGTCATGACTTTGAAGTTTATGTGTTTCACCAAAAATGCTGATCATGCCATTGAGTTGATGTGTATCACCTGAGCTGATCATAAATTGAGTTTATGTATCACCGACCCTCGAACTGATCATATGAGTTGTGGAATCACCGCAGATCAAGCAGAATCATAACATGATTTTGTGTAATCACCCGAGTTGATTATGACCTTGAGTTATGTTATACCTCGACGGATCATTACTTGAGTTATGTGTATCATCTCAGCTGATCATTTACTGATTATGTGGTATCACCAATCCCTATTATAAACATTGGCGAGTTTGTGTATCACCTCGAGCTGATCAACATTGAGTTTTGTGTACCACACCTCGAGCTAATCATGACATGGATTTTGTTATCACTTGAGCTGATCATGACATTGAGTTATGTGTATCCTCACCTCTGAGCTGATCATGACCCTCGTGATATGTTTATCAACCCCCTTACCTCGAGCTGATCTGAATTGAGTTATGTGTATCACCCCTTGAGCTGACTTGCGCGTGACTTGAGTTATTGTGCATTTCAATGCATTCACCGACCTCAATCATAACCAGTGAGGTATCGTGTTTAGCACCTCGAGCGATCATGACCTTGAGTTATGTGCGCACTCGAGCTGATCATAAAATTGAGTTATGTGTATAGCCACCGAGCTGATCATGACCCATTTATGTTCTTGTGGTATCACCGCCCTGAGCATAACATGAGTTATTGTATCCCTCGGTTGGGGCATAGACATTGAGTATATGTTGTTCACCCCATCACCTTCGATCCGATTATGACATTGGATCTTATGTGTTATCACCCTCGACCTGATCATGACTTGAGGGACTGTGTAAGTCACCTCAAGGGCTGGATCATGACATGTGAGGGATTGGGTATTACCTCGAGCTGATCCAGAAATTGTCGTTATGGGGACACCTAAGCGATCAGACATGGCGGTAAGTGTGATCCACCCAAGCCCTGATCATAAAACATGGAGTGATGTATCACCTCGAATTTTGATCAGGACATTGAGTTATGTGATCATCAACTTGAGCTGATCATGACATTCAGGTATGTGTCTCACCTCTAGCTGATCATGACAGTGATAATGTGATTATCAACCCGCGACGGACAAGACAATAAGTTATTTTGTATCACCTCGAGCTGATAATAACATTGATTTATTTGGTATTACCTAACCTCGAGGTTGATTATGAACAGTGGAGTTATTGGTGTCACCGTCGAGCCCTGTCATAACATTGAGTTATCTGATCACCTCCAAGCTGATCATTAGTTGAGTTCGTGTATGACCGATCCCTATCATAACATTGAAGTTATTGGATCACCCACCTCGATTGCCATGACATTGAGGTTATGTGTAACCCCTGCGATTGGATTATGACATTTGAGTATGTGATCACCTCGAGCTTGATCATGACATGGAGTTATGGTAATCACCGCGAGCGGATCATGACATTGAGTTATGTGTATCACCATCGAGCTGATCATAACATTGAGTTATGTTGTTATCACCTCGAGCTGATCTAACATTGAGTTATTTGTATCACACCGAGCCCGATCATAACATTGATTTATGTGTATCACCTCGAGAGATCATGACATTGAGTTATGTGTATCATCTCAAGCTGAATCATGACATTGGTTATGTGTCACAAACCAAACCCTTGCTTCTACACTATGATTATTGCTAATCACCGTCGCGCGATCATGACATTGAGTGATGTGTATCACCTCCGACTCTGATCATGAGCATTGGAATTATGAGTATCACCCTAGCTGATCACTGACAACCATTATTTGTCTCCCTCGAGCTGATCAGAACATTGAGTTATTGTATCACCTTCGATTGATGAGGACATTTGAGTTATCTTAACACCTCGACTTCATGAGTTGAGTAGGTGTATGCCCGTATCCCTGACATAACATTATGAGTTATGTGTAGCACTACCCTTCAATAGATCAGAACTTTTGAATTTGGTGTATCACCTTCGAGCGGAGTCATGACATTGAAGTTTTATGGGTATCACTGTGCGCTTGATCATAACATTGTCTGGAAGTGGTAAGTCACCCTTCGACTGATCGTAACATTCAGTCAGTGGGCATCACTGTGTGCGCTATCAACTAACATGGAGTTATGTCATCTCACCCCTGCGAGCTGAATCATGATATTGAGTTGTGAATACGTATCACTCTCGAGCCTGGATCATAGACATTGTATGATTTTATCACCTCAAGTTGATAATGACATTGAGTTTATATGTGGCCACCTCGAGCTGATCATAATAGGGGATTGAGGGGGTATCCCCTCAAGCTGATCATGACTTGTGCAGTTTGGTACTCACACCGAGCCCTGTCATGACAGGGACTTATTTGTATCACTTCACGATTGACATGACATTGAGTATGTGTAGCACCGCGAGCGTTCATGACATTGTGTATGTGTAAATCACCTCGAGCTGATTATCATTGAGTTTATGTGCATCGTGCTGTGCGCGGATCCATAACATTGAGTTAGATATTCACCTCGAGTTATCATAACATGGAGTTTGTGTATCACGGCGTGATCATAATCATGAGTTAGTAGCTCACTTGGTGATCATGCATTGAATTGATGTGTATCACCGAGCCCCTGATCATGATATTGAGTTAGGTGTATCAACTCGAGCTGATCATGACATTAGTTATGTGTCTCCCAATCTGATCATTCCGTGATTTCATGTGTATCATCTCGACTGATCATGAACATTGAGTTATGTGTAATCAACTCGGCGATTATGACATTGAGTTATGTGCATCACTGTGCGCTAGCATAACAGGAGTTTATGTATATCAACTCGAGTTGATCAAACATTGATTATGTGTATACTCTGTGCGCTTGGAACATTAACCATTGAGTTTGTTATACTTGAGTTGATCACCGCACATTGCGTTATGTTAGCACCGAGCCTGTCATAATATTTCAGTTATGTGCAATCAACTCGAGCTGATCACTGAACCTTGAGGGATGGTGTCCTCACCAAGCTGCTCATGCCATTAATTTATGTGTAATCACCTCGAGCTGATCAATGAAATTGATTATGTGTATCCCTCGAACTGATCAAGACATTGTGTTGTGTGTATCACCTCCAATCAACTGATCATAACAATGAGGTTGTGTATCACCTCGAGTTATATGACATTGAGTTTATGTGTATCACCCCTCGAGCTGATCATACAGTTGTGTTATGTGTATCATCTCCACTGATCAGAATTGATTTATGTGTATCACCATCCTATTATAACATTGATTATGTTTATCACCTGAGCTGCTCATGACATTGAATATGTGTATCAACAGCGATGATCATGACATGGTTGATGTGTGCACCTCGAGCTGATCATCACATTGAGCTAGGGTGTATCACCTCGAGCTGATCATGACATTGAGTTATGTATATCACCGGCGCCTTAAGTCATAACATGTGAGTTATGTGTATCACCTCGAGCTGCACCATACATCTGGTTTAGGTGTATACCGTCTACGGATCATTGACATTGCGTAGTGGATCACCTCGACTGATCATAACATTGAGTTTTAGTGTATCACCTCGGTATTTGAATACATAGACAATGACGTTATGTGTATCACACTTGAGCTGGATCAAGGACATTGAGTGTATGTTGCATCACTGTAAGCTGACATAACTGACTATATGTATCTGATCATAAAACATTGAATATGGTATCACCTCGAGCTGATTATGAACATTGAGTGTAGTGTATTCACCTCGAGATGATCATGAACTTGAGTATGTGTATCACCTAGAGCTGATCATAAACATTGAGTTATGGTATCAAATCGAGCATGATTCATAACATTGAGTTATGGGTATCACCTCGAGTGATCATAAAATTGAGTTATGTGTATCACTGTGCGCTGATCATTTAACATGAGTTATGGATATCACTGAGTTGATCATGAAATTGAGTTATGTTGTCATCACGAGCCCTGATCATAATATTGAGTTTGGGTATAAACTGGGTGATCATGACAATTGGTATGTGTTAACATCGAGCTGATCATGACATTGTGTATGTGTATCACCTCGAGCTGATCATGACATTGAGTTATGTGTATCACCTCGAGCTGATCATGACATTGAGTTATGTATATCACCGAGCCCTGATCATAACATTGAGTTATGTGTATCACCTCGAGCTGATCATGACATTGAGTTATGTGTATCACCTCGAGCTGATCATGACATTGCGTTATGTGTATCACCTCGAGCTGATCATGACATTGAGTATGGGATCACCTCGGATTGATAATGACATTGAGTATGGGTATCACTTGAGCTCTGTCATGACATTGGAGTATGTGCATCACTGTGAGCTGATCATAACATTGAGTTATGTGTATCACCTCGAGCTGATTATGACATTGAGTTATGTGTATCACCTCGAGCTGATCATGACATTGAGTTATGTGTATCACCTCGAGCTGATCATAACATTGAGTTATGTGTATCAACTCGAGCTGATCATAACATTGAGTTATGTGTATCACCTCGAGCTGATCATAACATTGAGTTATGTGTATCACTGTGCGCTGATCATAACATTGAGTTATGTATATCACTTGAGTTGATCATGACATTGAGTTATGTGTATCACCGAGCCCTGATCATAACATTGAGTTATGTGTATCAACTCGAGCTGATCATGACATTGAGTTATGTGTCTCACAAAATGTGTCATTCCATTGATTGAGGTGTATCATCCGAGAGCTCATGACATTGAGTTATTGTGTATAAACTGAGCTGACTTATGACATTGAGTTATGTGCTCCACTGTGCGCTGATCATAACATTGAGTTTATGTATATCACTCGAGTTTGATCATAACATTGGAGTTAGTGTATCACTGTGCGTGATCATAACATTGAGTTATGTATATCCACTGAGTTGATCATGACATTGAGTTATGTGTATCAACGAGCCCTGATAATATATTCAGTTATGTGCATCAACTCGAGTGATCATGAAATTGAGTATGTGTATCACATCGAGCTGATCTGACATTGTTATGTTATGGGATCACCGAGCTGATCATGACATTGAGCATGTGTATCACTCGACGCTGATCATGACATTGAGTGATGTTATATCACCGAGCCCTGATCATAACATTGAAGTAGTGTATACCTCGAGCTGATAAGACATTGAGTTATGTGTATCACCTCCGAAGCTGCTCATGACATTGGTTATGTGATCAACTCGAGATGATCATGACTTGAGTATGGTATCCACATCATTTGATCATGACCATTGAGTATGTGTATCACCTGAGCTGATCATGACATTGAGTTATGTGCATCACTGTGAGCTGATCATAACATTGAATTATGTGTATCACCTCGAGCTGATTATGACATTGAGTTATGTGTATCACCTCGAGCTGATCATGACATTGAGTTATGTGTATCACCTCGAGCTGATCATAACATTGAGTTATGTGTATCAACTCGAGCTGATCATAACATTGAGTTATGTGTATCACCTCGAGCTGATCATAACATTGAGTTATGTGTATCACTGTGCGCTGATCATAACATTGAGTTATGTATATCACTTGAGTTGATCATGACATTGAGTTATGTGTATCACCGAGCCCTGATCATAATATTGAGTTATGTGTATCAACTCGAGCTGATCATGACATTGAGTTATGTGTCTCACCAAATGCTGATCATTCCATTGATTTATGTGTATCATCTCGAGCTGATCATGACATTGAGTTATGTGTATCAACTCGAGCTGATTATGACATTGAGTTATGTGCATCACTGTGCGCTGATCATAACATTGAGTTATGTATATCAACTCGAGTTGATCATAACATTGAGTTATGTGTATCACTGTGCGCTGATCATAACATTGAGTTATGTATATCACTTGAGTTGATCATGACATTGAGTTATGTGTATCACCGAGCCCTGATCATAATATTCAGTTATGTGCATCAACTCGAGCTGATCATGACATTGAGTTATGTGTCTCACCAAATGCTGATCATGCCATTAAGTTATGTGTATCACCTCGAGCTGATCATGAAATTGAGGTAGTTAGGGGTATCACTCGGAACTGATCATGACATTGTGTTGTGTGTATCACCTCAATCAAGCTGATCATAACAATGAGTTATGTGTATCACCTCGAGTTGATTATGACATTGAGTTATGTGTATCCACCTCGAGCTGTCATTACATTGAGTTATGTGTATCTCTCAAGCTGATCATGCTTGAGTTCTGTGTATCACAATCCCTGATTAAACATGGGGGGGTTTTTTTTTTAATTTGTGATCACCCTCCGAGGTGATCATGCATTGAGTTAGTGTATAACATCGAGCTGATCATGGACCCATTGTGTTAGTGTATCACCTCGAGCTTGTGATCATGACATTGAGTATGTGTATCACCTCGAGCTGATCAGTCATTGAGTTATGTATAGCACAGAGCCCTGATTCATAACATTGAGTATGTGTTATCACCTGAGCTGCTGATCATGACATGAGTTAGTGTTCACCTCGAGCTGATCATGACATTGCGTTATGTGGATCACCTGAGCGATCATGACATTGAGTTATGTGATCACCTCGATTTGATCATGACCAGGTTATGTGTATCACCTTGCGGATGATCATGACAGGAGTTATGTGCATCACTGTGCGACTGATCCAGAACATTGAGTTATGTGTATCACCTCAAGCTGATTATGACATTGAGTTATGTGTATCACCTCGAGCTGATCATGACATTGAGTTATGTGTATCACCTCGAGCTGATCATAACATTGAGTTATGTGTATCAACTCGAGCTGATCATAACATTGAGTTATGTGTATCACCTCGAGCTGATTATGACATTGAGTTATGTGCATCACTGTGCGCTGATCATAACATTGAGTTATGTGTATCACCTCGAGTTGATCATAACATTGAGTTATGTGTATCACTGTGCGCTGATCATAACATTGAGTAATGTATATCACTTGAGTTGATCATGACATTGAGTTATGTGTATCACCGAGCCCTGATCATAACATTGAGTTATGTGTATCAAACTCGAGCTGAATGATCTGACATGGAGTTTGTTTTCACCAAATGGCTGATTTCCATTTTTTTTTTTTGCCATGAGTTATGGTATCACTCGAGCTGATCATGGACATGAGTTAGGTGATCACCTCGAGCGATCATAACATTGAGTATGTGTATCAATCGGGGAGCTGATCATAACATGAGTTAGGTATCACCTCGAGCTGATTATGACATGAGTCTGTGCAATCACTGTGCGCGATCATAACTTGAGTTAGTGTACACCTCGAGTGATCATAAACATGAGTATGTGTATCACTGTGCGCTATATAACATTGAGGTAATGGATATCACTTGAGTTGAATCAGGACAGTGAGTTATGTGTTACCCGAGCCTGATCTAACATTGAGTTAGGGTAGCAACTCGAAGCTGATAATGACATGAGTTATGAGTCGCCACAAACTGCTGATCATGCCCTTGAGTTAGGTATCACCTCGAGCTGATCTATGACATTGAGTGATGGGATCACCTCGAGCTGATCAAGACATTGAGTTATTGTGTATTCAACTCGAGTGATATAACATTGAGAGTGTTTCACTCGAGCTTGATTATGACATTGAGTTATGGTATCACTCGAGGTGATCATGACATGAGTTATGATGTATCACAATCCATGATGATAAACATTGAGTTAGGTCACATGAGCTGATCATTGACGTTGAGGTATGTACACTCGAGCTGATCATGACATGGTTATGGGGTATCACCTCGAGTGATCATGAAATTGATTTAGGTGTAATCACCTCGAGCTGATCATTGACTTGAGTTAATGGATATCACCGAGCCTGATTAATAAACTGAGTTATGTGTATCACTCGAGCTGATTCTGACATTGAGTATGGAAACACCTCGAGCGATCATGACATTGCGTTATGTGTTAATCACCTCGAGTGGATCAGGCCATGGAGTTATGTAGCACCTCTATTTATCAGGACATTGAGTTATGTGTATCACCTCGAGCTTGATAAGACAGAGTTATGGGATCTCGAGCTGATCATAACATGCGTATGGATCACCTCGAGCTAATGAACATTGAGTAGTGTATCACCTCGAGTGATAAGACATGATTATGTGTATCACCTCGAGCTGAATCATAACATTGAGTATGTGTATCAAATCGAGCCTGATCAAACATGAGGTTATGTGTATCCCCGAGCTGTTATGAATGATTTAGGGCAGTCACTGTGCGCTGATCAAACATTGAGTTAGTGTCGCACCTCGAGTTGATCATAACATTGAGTTATGTGTTACACGTGCGCGATCATAACATGAGTAATGTATAAAATGGAGTTGATACGAAAGTGATTATGGTATCACAGAGCCTGATCATAACATGAGTATGTGTACAAACTCGAGCGCTCATGACATTGAGTATGAGTCTCACCAAATGGTATCATGCCATTGAGTTATGGTAACATCGGCTGATCATGAACAATTGAGTATGTGTATCACCCTCGAGATGATCGACATTGTGATATGTGTTTTACCTCAGCTGATCAGAAATGAGTTAGTGTGTATCACCCGAGTGAATGACATTGAGATGTGATCACTGTGCGATGATCAGAATCTTGAGGTATGTATATAAACCCGAGCTGATCATGACATGAGTTATGTGGTTTCACAAATGCTGATCATGCCATGAGGTCTGTGTATCACCTCGAGCTGATCAGACATTGAGTTATGTGTATCAACTCAACTGATCATGACATTGAGTGGGTGTATCACCTTCAAATCAAGCGGATCATAACAATGAGTTAGTGTAGCCCTGGAGTTGATAAGACATTGAGTATGTATCCTCGACGACTGATCATTACATTGGTTATGTGTATCATCTCAAGGCTGGACACTCCATTACCTTGAGCACTATTGTGTACTCAACGCGAGCGATCATAATCAGGATGGTGATGTGTATACCTCGAGCTGCGTATGACCATTTGAGTTATGTGCTCACTGGCGCGTGATTGTACTTGACTGATGCGGGTACTTCACCCGCGATTTGATCATAACATTGAGTTATGTGTATCACTGGGCCTGATCATAACATTGAGTAATGTATATCACGTGGGTTGATCATGACATTGAAGTTACGTGTATCACCGACCCCGTTCTAGAAACATTGAAGTTATGTACAACTTTCATCAACTCTGAGCTGACTCATGACATTGAGTTATGAGTCTCACCAACTGCTGGACCATGCCATTGATTATGTGTATCACCTCGAGCGGATCATGAACATTGAGTTAACTGTGTATCAACTTTCGACGATCAGACCTTGGAGTTACATGTGTATTACCTCAAGCTGATCAGACCATTGAGTTATGTGTATAACCTCGCTGATTATGACATCAGACTCTGTCGCACTCACTGTGCCAGCATTGATCATAACACATTTTTGACAGTATTAAGGCGGGGGGGGGGGGGGGGGGGGGCGGGGGGGGGGTGTATACCAGCAACTCGAGCTGACATGACATTGAGTATGTGTTTCACCAATGCTGATCATCCATGAGTTATTGTAATCACCCGAGCTGATCATGACACTGAGTTATGTGTTCACCTCCGAACGAATCATGACATTGCCAGTTTGTGTGTATCACCTCAATCAAGCTGATCATAACAATGAGTTATGTGTATCACCTCGAGTTGATTATGACATTGAGTTATGTGTATCACCTCGAGCTGATCATTACATTGAGTTATGTGTATCATCTCAAGCTGATCATGACATTGAGTTATGTGTATCACCGATCCCTGATTATAACATTGAGTTATGTGTATCACCTCGAGCTGATCATGACATTGAGTTATGTGTATCACCTCGAGCTGATCATGACATTGTGTTATGTGTATCACCTCGAGCTGATCATGACATTGAGTTATGTGTATCACCTCGAGCTGATCATGACATTGAGTTATGTGTATCACCGAGCCCTGATCATAACATTGAGTTATGTGTATCACCTCGAGCTGATCATGACATTGAGTTATGTGTATCACCTCGAGCTGATCATGACATTGCGTTATGTGTATCACCTCGAGCTGAGTGGTCGTGGATGACATTGAGTTCTGTGTATCACCTCGATTGATCATGACACTTGATCTTATGTGTATCACCCTTGAGCTGATCATGACATTGAGTCTGTGCAGCACACTGTGGACCCCCAGCCCCAAGCTGATCATAACATTGAGTATGTGTATCACCTCGCGGCTGATTATGACATTGGATTCTGTCAGTATCACCTCGAGCTGATCCATGACAATTGAGTGTATTTGCCATCACCTCAGTGATCATAACATTGAGTTCTGTGCTATCACCTCGACTGATCAAACATTCGAGTTATGTTGTAATCACCTCATCTGAATTATGACATTGCATTATGTTCTCACTGTGCACTGATCATAACATTGACGTTATTGTTACCCCCTCGAGTTATCATCAACATTGAGTTATGGTAATCACTGTCCGTGATCCTACTTGAGTAATGTATATCACTTGACTGATCTCGACATTGAAGTTATGTGATCACCAGCCCTGATCATAAAATTGAGTTATGTGTAATCAACTCGGCTGACATGACATCAGTTATGAGTCCTCACCAATCGCTGCGCATGCATTGAGTCTTATGTTGGTATCACCTCGAGCTGATCATGACATTGGAGTTATGTTTATCACCCTCGAGCTGATTCATACATTGAGTTATGTGTATCACCTCGAGCTGATCACTAACATTGTAGTTTATGTTGCATCACCTCGAGCTGATTATGACATTGAGTTTGTGCATCACTGTGCGCTGATCATACCATTGAAGTATTGTATCACCTCGAGTTGATCATACATTGATATATGGTACACTGTCGCTGCATCATAACATTGAGTAATGTATATCACTTGAGTTGATCATGACATTTAGTTATGTGTATCACCGAGCCCTGATCATGACATTGAGTTATGTGTATCAACTCGAGCTGATCATGACATTGAGTTATGAGTCTCACCAAATGCTGATCATGCCATTGAGTTATGTGTATCACCTCGAGCTGATCATGACATTGAGTTATGTGTATCACCAATCCCTGATTATAACATTGAGTTATGTGTATCACCTCGAGCTGATCATGACATTGAGTTATGTGTATCACCTCGAGCTGATCATGACATTGTGTTATGTGTATCACCTCGAGCTGATCATGACATTGAGTTATGTGTATCACCTCGAGCTGATCATGACATTGAGTTATGTATATCACCGAGCCCTGATCATAACATTGAGTTATGTGTATCACCTCGAGCTGTTCATGACATTGATTAGGTGTATCCCTCGGCGATCATGACAGTGCCGTTATGTGTATCACCTCGAGTTGATTGGATTCATGCCTTTTGAGTTATGTGTATCCACCTCGATTTAATCAGACATTGAGTTTATGTGTACACCTCGAGCTGTATCATGACAGTTGCGTTATGTTTAGCCCCTTGCAGCTTGATCATAACATTGAGTTCTACGTGTTCACACCTCGAGCGGATGATGACATTGAGTTATGTGTATCACCTCGAGCTTGATCATTGACAACATTGCATTACCTGTCGCTTCACTCTCGAGCGGACATCATAATATATGACCGTTTATTTGTATCAACCGAGCGTATCATAACATTAGGCTTATGTGTATCACCTCGAGCTGTTTATGACATTGGGTTCATGCGTCATCACGGTGTCGCTGATCCATAACATGAGTTATGTGTATCACTCGAGTTGAATCATCATTGAGTTATGTGTTCACTGTGCGCTGAATCATAACATTGAGTAATGTTAATATCACTTGAGTTGATCATGACATTGAGTTATGTGTATCACCGACCGATCAAGGCTCACAAAATGGAGTTTATGTGTATCAACTCGAGCTGATCATGAATTGAGTTATGAGTCCGCACCAATGCTGATCATGTCATTGATTTAATTGTATTCACACCTCGAGTCTGATCATGACATTGAGTTATGGGGTTTATCACCTCGGCTAATCATGACATGATTATGTGTATCTACCCCTCAGCTGACATACATTGAGTTATGGTTATCCCTCGAGCTGACTATGACATTGAGTTATGTGCATCCTGTGCGGGCTGATCATAACATTGAGTTATTGTACTATCACTCGAGCTGATCATGACCTTTAGTTGTGATGGGTTCCACCAACTGCTGATTCATGTCCATTTGAGTTTTTATTGTGTCAAGCACCTTCGAGTGCCCACTCAAATCATTGGAGTTATGACGTACTCACCGCTGAACTCGAGCAGACCACGTTTGATGTCTCTGTGTATCACCTCATCAAGACGGACCATACATGATCAGTTATGTGTATCCCCTCGAGTGTGATTATGACATTCCGAGTGCGGTGTGATCACCTCGATGCGGTAGTCCGGAGTGTGTAGATAGGTGAGCGCGCACACTGGAGCACTGTGCAAGTCGAATTGAGGGAGCACGGACCCGGATCAGACGGAGTAGGGGTAGCACCGCGAGCTGAGCAGGACAGTGAGGGAGGGGTCACGTCGGCGGAGCAGGGAGCTGGGTGATAGGGAGGGGATCACCCGCGGTGCGGATCAGGACATGGAGTGAGGGTACCGCGGACACTCATGGACATGGGAGGTATGTATATCACGAAACCCTGATCAGAAGAAAACACATTGGAGTTAGGTGCTATCACCTCGGAGCTGTATTCATACAGGGGGTTATGCGTAGCCCTCGAGCGTGATCAGGACAGTGGTGTGTATGTGTATTCACTGCTCGAGCGATCATGACAGTGAGTAGTGTATTAACCGTCTGGACTGATCCAGGACTTGAGTATGTGGACACCGCGACGGATCATGACATTGATTTGTGTATCACCGCGAGCTGAGCATAATCATCATGTGATGTGGAGCACGCGAGCTGAGTTATGACATAGGGTATGTGTAGCACCGCAAGCGGAGCATGACTTGAGTGAGGTGTATCACCTCGAGCGGATCATAACATTAGTGGAGGTGTATCAACTCGAGCTTATCATAACATTGCGTTAGTGTAATCACCTAGAGCCGTGAGTGAAGGGACCGGGGAGTTGAGGCAGCACTGGGCGCTGATCAAACATTGATGATGTGGGATCACCTCGATGGGGCAGAACAGGAAGGGTGGTGTATCACCGCGAGCCTGGCATAAACAGGGAGTTGATTGGGAGCACCGCGACTGAGCATGAACATGGAGGTATGTGTACCTCACCGTCGAGCGATGAGACAGTGGCAGTTTGTGTGGATTAACCTTCGAGCCTGCTATAACGTTGACAGTTTGTGTATCAACCCTCAAGCTGATTATAACATTGGGGGGGAGTTATGTGTTCTCACTGTGCGCTGATCATAACATTGAGTTTATGTATAATCACTTGAGTTCAATCATGACATTGAAGTTATGTGTATCCACCGAGCCCTGATCATCACAATTGATTAAGTGTATCAACTCGGCTGATCATGACATTGAGTTATGAGTCTCACCAAATGCTGAGTCATGCCATTGGAGTGTATGTTTATCCAACCTTCGAGATGATCATGACATTGAGTATGTTATCACTCTCGATCTGATCATGACATTGAGTTATGTGTATCCCTCAAGCTAAGCTTGAGCCCATTTCATAACGTGCGTTATTTGCCTTTCACCGATCCTCGCGAGCATAACATTGAGTGATGAGGATCACCTCGCGTTGATTATTTGACCTTGTAGGTTATATGTGTATTCCACCATCTAGCTGCACTTCATTAACATGTGAGTTATGTTGTATCTCTCATGCTGGATCATAGACCTTGACGCTTATGTGTATCACTGATCCCTGATCATAACATTGATTCTGTTTATCACTCGAGCTGATCATGACATTGAGTTATGTATATCAACGAGCCCTGATCATAACATTGAGTTATGTGTATCACTTCGAGCTGATAATGACATTGATTTTTGTGTATCACCTCGAGCTGATTATGACATTGAGTTATGTGCATCACCTCGAGCTGATCATGACATTGAGAAAAGTTATCACCTCGAGCTGATCATGACATTGAATTTTGTGTATCACCTCAAGCTGATTATGACATTGAAGTTATTTGTTTCACCGATCCCTAATCATAACATTGAGTTATGTGTATCACCTCGAGTTGATTATGACACTGAGTTATGTGTATCACCTCGAGCTGATCATAACATTGAGTTATGTTATCCCTCACTAATCATACATTGAGTGATTTGTATCACCTCGAGCTGATCATGACATTGAGTTATGTTTACACCTCGACTGGATCATACATTGAGTTATGTTAATCACCTCGACTGATCATAACATTGTGTTCATGTGTAATCCCTCGAGCTGATTACTGACTTGATTATGTGTATCACCCACTGGGGGGGGGGGGTGGGGGGGACAAAAAAAAAAAAAAAAAAAAAAAAAAAAAAAGCTGCTCATGACATTGAGTTATGTGACCCTGCGAGCTGACTCATAAAATTAGTTTATGTGTATCAACTTGAGCTGATCATAACTTGAGTTATGTGTATCAACCTCGAGCTGATTATGACATTGCATTGTGTGTACACCTCGAGCTGATCATGACATTGAAGTTATGTGTATCACTCGCGCTGATCACATTGAGTTTGTGTATCACCCCCCCCCCTCGGCGACTATAACATGGATTTATGTGTATCACACACTCGAGTGATCATACATTTATTTATGTTTATCATGTGCGCGTGATCATAACATTGAGTTATTGTCTCACCTGCGCTGATCAAAACATTTAGTTGTATATTAATTGATGATCATGCATTGAGATATGTTTACAACTCGAGGACTATCTGACATTGAGTTATGAATCTCACCAAATGCTGATCTATGGCCTTGAGTGAAATGTTTGTTTTATCCACCCCCACCGTCGACTGATATGCCATTGAGTTATGTTTATCAACTCGTCTTATCATAAACATTGAGTATGTGTATCCCTCGGGCATTTAAATGACCTTGAGTTGTGTGTATCACCTCAGCTGCATGACTTGAGTTTTGTGTATCACTCGAGTGATCCTTCATATTGAGTTATGTGTATCACCTCGCGCTGACTATCACACTTAGTTTGTGTATCCCTGATTTTAATCATAGCATTGGAGTTTGTGATCACTGTCGCTTATCACACATTGAGTTATTATATCACTTACTTGAGTTGATCATAACATGAGTTTATGTGTATCATCCGAGCCCTGATCATAACATTGAGTTATGTGTAGTCAACGTGAGCGTGATCTAATTGAGTTATGATCTCAGAGTTCTCAACCAAATGCTGATCATGCCATTTAGTTTGTGTAGTCAACAACCATCGAGCTTCATGAACATCTAGTTGTGTGTATCCACCGAGCTGATCATGACATTGAGTTATGTGTATCTGTGCGCTGCAATCATGACATTGAGTTATGTTATCAGCACACCGATCCCCTTAATCATAACATTTAGTTATGTTATCACCTCGAGCTGATCAGACATTGAGTTATTTGTATCCCCTCGAGCTGAGCATCCATTGAGTTATGTGTCTCACACCCGACCGCTAGCTGAGTATGACATGGTTGTGTTGTAATCACCTGGAGCTGATCATGACATTGAGTTCTGGTGCGACCTCGAGCTGACCATAATAAACATTAGTTATGTTATCACCCAATCAACCTCGAGCTGACTATAACAGTGGATTATGTGTATCAACCTCAAGTTGATTATAACATTGAGATTTATGTGGATCACTGGTGCGCGATCATAACATTGATTATGTAATATCACTTGAGTTTATCATAGACAACATTGAGTATGTGTATCACCAGGCCCTGATCATAACATTGAAGTTTATGGTATCACTCGAGCTATCATACATTTGATTATTGAGTCTCACCAAATGCTGATCATGCCATGAGTATGTGTATCACCTCGAGATGATCATGACATTGAAGTTATTGTATCACCTCGAGATGATCATGACATTTGATTTATGTGTATCCACCTCAATCAAGCTGAGCCTATTCATAACATTGAGTATTTGTTTACATCATCACAATTCAATCACCAATCCCTAATTCATAAACATTGAGTTATGTTTAATCACCTGCTAGTTTGATTTGACACTGGGTTTATGTGTATCACCTCATCTGGTCATCGACATTGAGTTATGTGTATCATCTCAAGCTGATCAGGCCTTGATTATGGTAATCACCTCGAGCTGATCATGACATTGAGTGTGTGTGTATCACATCGAGCTGATCATGACATTAGTAATGTGGTATACCATCGCGCTGATCATACCATGAGTTTATGTGTATCACCTCGACTGAACATAACTTGAGTAGGTGTATCACCTCGAGTTTGAATTCATAAACCTTGATTTATGTGTATCAACTGTGCGCGATATAACATTGATTATGTAGATCACTTGAATTGGAATCATAACATTAATTTTGTGTATCAAATCACCATCCCTGATCATAACATGTTTATGTGTAGCACTTGAGCTGATATGACCTTGAGTTATGAGTCCCTCACCAACTGCTGATCATGCCACTTGAGTTATCCCCCCCCCCCCTGTATCAACCTCGCCTGACATGACATCTGAGTTATGTGTATCCTCGAGCTGATCATGAACATTGAGTTATGTGTATCTCTGGCGCTGATCATTTGAAAACATGAGTTATGTTATCATACACTGATCCTGATCATAACGTTGAGTATGTGTATCCCCTCGCCTCACCTCGACCTGATTCATACATTGAGTTATGTTTATCCACCCTCGAGCTGATCAGAACATTGAAGTTATGTGTTCACCTCGAGCTGATTATGACATTGATTTTTGTGTTCACTCACGGGGTGGGCTTCGAACTGATCATGTCCATTGGAGGGTGGTAGGTGTGGATCGCCTCGAGCTGTCATAAATTGAGTTTAGTGGGTGTGTATCACCTCGAGCGGACTATACATTGAGTTATGTGTATCACCGTCAAGTTTGGAAATTATAACATGACTTATGTGTCTCAAACTGTGACGCTTATTCATAACATTGAGTTTATGTATCATCACTTGAGGTTATTATGACATTGCAGTTGTTTATCACCGAGGCCCTGATCATAACATTGAGTTATGTGTATCAACTCGAGCTGTCATGAATTGAGTTATGAGTCTCACTAAAAATGCTGATCATGACCTTGAGGTTAGGTGTGTAATCACCTCTAGCTATCAGACCAGTTGAGTTTTATTGTATCACCTCGACTGATCATGACATTGATATTATGTGTATCCACCTCGAGCTGATCATGACTTAGTTATGTTATCTCTGTCGCTGAGCATGACATTGAGTTATGTGTATCTCTGATCCTGATCATAACATTGAGTTAATGTGTATCACCTCGCCTGAATCATGACATTGAGTTTATGTGTATCTCACCTCGAGCCTGATCATCAGTTGAGTTATGTGTATAACCTCGACTGATTAGACATTGATTTTTTTTTTTTTTTTTTGTGTATTCAACTCGGAACTGATGCAATGCATTGAGTTTATGTTACACCTCGAGCTGATCATAACATATTATTGTATCACCTCCCCTCGAGCTGACTATCACATTGAGTTATGTGTATCACCTAAGTTGATTATAACATTGACTTATGTGTACACCTGTGCGCTGTCAGTAACATTGATTATGTACTCTATCACTTGAGTTTTATTATGACTTGAGTTGTGTGTATACCGATCCCCTATCATATAACTTGTAGTTATGTGTATCAACTCGAGCTGATCAATGACATTGAGTTATGATTCTCACCAATGCGATCATGAACATTGAGTTTATGTGTATCACCTCGAATGATCATGACTTGAGTTATGTGTATCACCTCGAAGCTGATCATGACAATTGAGTTATGTGTATCACACCCCACCCCTCAATCAAGCAGAGCCCAATTCATAACTTGAGTTATTTGTTTCATTTCATTCACACCGATCCCTGAGTCATAACATTGAGTTATGATTATCACCTCGATTGATTATGACATTGAGGTTATGTGTACCCTCTACTGATCATTACATTGATTTATGTGTATCTCTCAACTGATCCTGACATTGAGTTTGTGTAGCACTGATCCCTGATCATACATTGAGTTATGTGTAATCACCCTCGACTAGCATGAACGTTGAGTTATGTGTATCAACGAGCCCTTGAATCATAACATAGTTATTTGGTATCACCGGGTCGAGCTGATAATGCATTGATTTGTGTGTCTCACCTCGAGCTGATCATCTACATTGGTTTTGTACACCTTCGAGCTGATCATGAACATTGAGAAAGTTATCACCTCAGACTGATCATGACATTGGTTATGTTTAATCACCTCATCTGATCATGACTTAAGTTTATTTGTTTCAAATCACTATCCATAATCATAACCTTGAGTTATTTGGTAACACCATCTAGTTGGATTATTACACTGAGTTATGGTTCACCTCGAGCTGATTCATACATTGAGGTAGTGTTCACCTCAACTGAACATGACCTTGAGTTATTGTATCATCACCGATCCCTGATCATAACATTGATTATGTGTATCGCATCGACTAATCATGACATTGAGTTATGTGTATCCACCAGTCGAGCAGATCATGAAATTGAGTTATTGTATCACCTCTAGCTGATCATGACCTTGAGGTTAGTGTATCACACCTCATCAATCTAAGCCCTATTCATAACATTGAGTTATTTGTTTCCATTTTCACCTATTCCCGATCAAACATGAGTATGAGTATCCACACCTCGAGTTGATTAAGACTTGAGATATGTGTATCACCTCCTAGCTGATCATCCAAGTTAGGTGTATCATCTCAAAGTCAGAGTCATGAAACCCTTCCCAACGAGGTTATGTGTAGCACTGATCTGATCATAACATGATTATGTGTATCACCTCGAGCTGATCATGACATTGAGTTATGTGTATCAACGAGCCCTGATCATAACATTGAGTTATTTGTATCACCTCGAGCTGATAATGACATTGATTTTTGTGTATCACCTCGAGCTGATCATGACATTGAGTTATGTGTATCACCTCGAGCTGATCATGACATTGAGATAAGTTATCACCTCGAACTGATCATGACATTGAGTTATGTGTATCACCTCAAGCTGATCATGACATTGAGTTATTTGTTTCACCGATCCATAATCATAACATTGAGTTATGTGTATCACCTCGAGTTGATTATGACACTGAGTTATGTGTATCACCTCGAGCTGATCATAACATTGAGTTATGTGTATCACCTCAAGCTGAACATGACATTGAGTTATGTGTATACACACGTCCCTGATCATAACATACATTGAGTATGTTGTAGCGCATCGAGCTATCATGACATTTGAGTTAGGTGTATCACACCTCGATCTGATCATCCATTGAGTTATTTATCACCTCGACTGATCATTACATTGAGGTTATGTGATCACCTCAATAATCTTTTTTTGTTAAAGCCCTATTCCTAACATTGAGTTATTTGTTTTCATCATCAAATCACAATCACCGTCCTGATCATAACATTTGATTATGATTATCACCTCGAGTTGTTATGACATTGAGAATATGTGTATCCCTCTAGCTGATCATTACATTGAGTTATTGTATCTCTCACGCTGATCAGACTTGGAGTTATGTGTATCCCTGATCCCTGATCATCACATTGAGTTATGTGTAATCCACACTTTGAGCCTATCATGACTTGAGTTATGTTGTATCAATCACCTCGAGCTGCTCATAACTTGATTATGTGTAATCACCCACCTACAAGCTGAACATGACATTGAGTTTATGTGTATCACCGATCCCTGATCAATAACATTTGAAGTTATGTGTATCGCATCGAGCTAATCATGACATTGAGTTATGTGTATCACCTCGAGCTGATCATGACATTGAGTTATGTGTATCACCTCGAGTTGATCATGACATTGAGTTATATGTAATCACCCAACGAGCTGATCATAACATTGAGTTATGGGTATTCACCTCGATCTGATTATGACATTGAGTTTATGTTTGTATCACCTCGAGCTGATTCATGACATTGATTTATGTGTATCATCACCTCACTGATCAATAACATTGAGTTATGTATTCACTCGAGCTGATCATAACATTGAGTTATGTTATCACCTCGAGAAGTATGATTCTGAGTTATGTGCATCACTGTGCGCTGATCATAACCTTGAGTTTATGTGGTTCACCTCGACCTGATCATAACATTGATTATGGTATCACCTCGAGCTGATCATGACATTGAGTTAATGTGTATCACCTCGAGCTGATCATACCTTGAGTTTTGTATCACTGTGAGCTGATCATAACTTGATATGTATAATCACTTGATTTGATCATGACATTGAGTTATTTTTTGGTAGCAACCGAGCCTGATCATACATTAGTTATGTGTATCCCTCGAGCTGATTATGACATTGAGTTGTGTGTATCACCTCAAGCTGCATCATGACATTGATTCCTGTGTATCACCATCACCACACCTCGAGCTGATCATAACATTGAGTTATGTGTATCAATAACCACCAACCACCAACCACCACCCCTGATTATAACATTGAGTTATTTGTATCACCAACCACCAACCACCAACCACCAACCACCAACCAGTTATGTGTATCACCTCGAGCTGATTATGACATTGAGTTATGTGTATCACCTCGAGCTGATCATGACATTGAGTTATGTGTATCACCTCGAGCTGATCATAACATTGAGTTATGTGTATCACCTCGAGCTGATTATAACATTGAGTTATGTGTATCACCTCAAGCTGATTATAACATTGAGTTATGTGTATCACTGTGCGCTTATCATAACATTGAGTTATGTATATCACTTGAGTTGATCATGACATTGAGTTATGTGTATCACCGAGCCCTGATCATAACATTGAGTTATGTGTATCAACTCGAGCTGATCATGACATTGAGTTATGAGTCTCACCAAATGCTGATCATGCCATTAAGTTATGTGTAATCACCTCGAGAATTGATCAATAACATTGAGTAGTGTATCACCTCAGCTGATCATGACATTGCAGTTTGTGTATCACCTCAATCAAGCTGAGCCGCTATTCATAAAATTGAGTATTTGTTTCACCGCTCCCTGATCATAACCTTGATTAGTGTATCACTCGAGTTTGAGTATGACATTGATTATGTGTATCACCTGTAGCTGATTCATACATTTGATTTTATGTTATCATCTCAAGCCTGTCATGACATTGAGTATGTGTATCACTGATCCTGATCATAACAGTGAGGTTATGTGTATCACCTCGAGCTTATGCCTGACATGAAGCGTTTATGTGTCTCACGAGCCCTGATCATAACTTGAGTTATGTGTATCACTCACTCATGTATATGACATTGATTTTTGTGTATCACCTCGAGCTGATCATGACATTGCGGTTATGTTGTACTCACCATCGAGCTGATCATGACCTTGAGAAATTATCCACCTCGAGCTGACATGACAGTGAGTTGTGTGTTATCACCGCTCAAGCTGACTGACATTGAGTTTATTTGTTTCATCATCAAACCGATCCCTAATCATAACATTTTTATGTATATCAACCTTGATCACCCTCGATTGAATTATGACACACTGATTATCCGTATCAACCTCGAGCTGATCATACATTGAGTTATGTGTATCACCTCGAGCTAATCATGACATTGAGTTTATGTGGTTCACCTCGAGTTGATCAACATTGAGGTACTGTATCACCTTCGAGTTTGATCATGACATTGATTCTGTGTATCACCATCACCTCGAGCTGGATCATAACATTGAGTTTCTGTGTATCACCATCGAGCTGATATACATTGAGTTGTTGTATCACATCGAGCTGATCAGACATTGAGTTATGTGTATCACCTCGAGCTGATCATAACATTGAGTTATGTGTATCAATAACCACCAACCACCAACCACCAACCACCAACCACCAACCACCAACCACCAACCACCACCCCTGATCATAACATTGAGTTATTTGTATCACCAACCACCAACCACCAACCACCAACCACCAACCAGTTAATGTGTATCACCTCGGCTGATTTGACATTGATTGTGTGTATCCCTCGATCTGATCCATGACATTGAGTTTTTAATGTGTATCACCTCAATCTGATCATAACATTGATATGGTATCACACCTCACCCGAGCTGACTATAACATGCGTTATGTGTATCTCACACCTCAAGCTGATTATAACATTGAGTTATGTGTATCACTGTGCGCTTATCATAACATTGAGTTATGTATATCACTTGAGTTGATCATGACATTGAGTTATGTGTATCACCGAGCCCTGATCATAACATTGAGTTATGTGTATCAACTCGAGCTGATCATGACATTGAGTTATGAGTCTCACCAAATGCTGATCATGCCATTGAGTTATGTGTATCACCTCGAGATGATCATAACATTGAGTTATGTGTATCACCTCGAGCTGATCATAACATTGAGTTATGTGTATCACCTCGAGCTGATTATGACATTGAGTTGTGTGTATCACCACAAGCTGATCATACATGAGGTATGTTAATCACCTCGAGCGATCATAGCATTGAGTTATGTTTATCACCTCGAGCTGACTAATCACATTGAGTTTATGTGTCACCCCCCTCAAGTTGATTATAACATTGACTTATGTGTATCACTGTGCGCTGATCATAACATTGAGTTATGTATATCACTTGAGTTTATCATGACATTGAGTTATGTGTATCAGCGAGCCCTGATCATAACATTGAGTTATGTGTATCAACTCGAGCTGATCATGACATTGAGTTATGAGTCTCACCAAATGCTGATCATGCCATTAGTTATGTGTATCACCTCGAGATATCATGACATTGAGTTATGTGGTATCACCGTCGACTGATCAGGACATTGAGTTATTGATATCACCTCAATCAGCTGCGCCTCTATTCATAACATGAGTTATTTGTTTTTTCACACAAACCGATCCCTGAATCATAACATTGACTTATGAGTATCACCTCGAGGGTGGGAAAGAATGACATTGAGTTATGTGTATCCCTCTAGACTGATCATTACATTGAGTTAGGTGTACATCGCAGCGATCATGACATTGATGAGTTATGTGTAATCACACTGATCCCTGATCATAAATTGAGTTCTGTGTATCACCATCGACTGATCATGACATGAGTTATGTGTAATCAACGAGCCCTGATCATAACTTGAGTTTATTTTGTATACCTCGAGCTGATCATGACATTGAGTTATGGGATACCTTCCACGTGATTCATGACATTGAGATAAGTTTATCACCTCGAACTCATGACATGATTATGTGTATCACCATACCTCAATCTGATCATGACCATGGAGTTATTTGTTCACCGATCCTAATCAACATTGAGTACTGTGTATCACCTCGAGTTTGATTATGACCTGATTCTGTGTTCACCTCGAGCTGATCATAACATTGAGTTTATGTGTATCACCTCAGCTGAACATGACGAGTTATTTATCACCGATCCCTGAATCATAAATTGAGTTATGTGTATCGCATCGAGCAATCATCGACACATGAGTATTGTGTATCCCTCGAGCTGATCATGAACATGAGTTTTATGTGTCTCAAACTCGAGCTGATCATGACTTTGGAGTTATGTGTATCACCTCAATCAAGCTGGCCCTATCTAACATTGAGTTATTTGTTTCAACCGATCCCTGATCATAACATTGGTTATAGTATCTCCAACCTCGAGTTGATTATGACATTGATATTTGTATCACACCTCTAGCTGATCATTCATTGAGTGTATGTTATCATCTCAAGCGATCATGACATGATTTATAGTGTATCTTATCCCTGATCATAACATTGAGTTTTATGTGTCTCACCTCTCGAGCTTGATCATACATTGAGTTATGTGTATCACCTTCGACGATCAAACTAACATTGAGTATGTGTACCACCCTCCAGCTGAACTGACATGAGTTTGTTGTTATCCCGATCCCTGATTCATAACATGAGTTAGGTGTATCGCAGCGAGCTAATCATGACATTGATTATGTGTATCACCTCGAGCTGATCATGACATTAGTTTGTGTATCACCCTCGAGTTGATCATGACATGAGTTTATATGTATCCCCTCGAGCTGATCATAACATTGATTTATGTTATCACCTCGAGCTTTATGACTTAGGTTATGTGTATACCTCGAGCTGATCATGAACATTGAGTATGTGTATCACCTTCGAGCTGATCCTACATTGAGTTATGTATATTCACTCGATGCTGATCATAACATTGAGTTATGTGTATCACCTCGAGGAGATTATGATATTGATTTTTGTCATCACTGTGCGCTGATCATAACATTGAGTTATGTCAGTATCTCACCTCGACCTGATCTAACATAGTTTTTGTATCACCCTCGAGCTGATCATGACATTGAGTTATGTGTATATCACCTCGCGCTGATCATAACAGTGAGTTATGTTATCCACTGTGGCGTTCTGATCATAACTTGAGTTATGATTATATCCACTTTGAGTTGCTCATAAGACATTGAGTTTGTTATCACCGACCCTATTCATTAACATTGAGTTATGTGTATCACCTTCGAGCTGATTATGACATTGGTTGTGTGGCATCACATCAAGCTGATTCAATGACATTGAGTTCGGTGTTCACCCTCGAGCTGATCATATACTTGATTTGTGTATCATAACACCAACCACCACCACCCCCCTGATTATAACATTGAGTTATTTGTATCACCAACCACCACCACCACCACCAACCACAACAGTTTTATGTGTATCACCTCGAGCTGATGTGTGACATTGAGTTATGTGTATCACTCGCTGATCATGACATTGAGTTAATTGTTTACACTCACCTCGACTGATCATAACATGAGTTATGGTGTTCACCGGAACTGATATAACATTGAGTTCTGTGTATCACCTCGCTCATATAACATTGATTTGTGTATCCCTTGCGCTTATCATAACATTTGGAGTTATGTATATCACTTGAGTTGATCATGACAGTGAGTTATGTGTCACCCGGGGAGCCCGGATCATAACATTGATTTATGTGATCAACTCGAGCTAGATCATGACATTGAGTTATAGTCTCACAAATGCTGATCATGCCATTAAGCTTTGTGCTCACCCTCGAGTGATCATACAATTGAGTTATGTGTATCACTCGAGCTGATCATGACATTGAGTTTGTGTATCACCTCATTCAGCTGAGCCCTATTCATAACAGGAGTTATTTTGTTTCAACACCGATCCCTGTCATAACATTGAGTTATGTTGTATCACCTCGAGTTATTATGACATGAGTTATGTGTATCACCGTAGCTGATCCTTCCATTGGAGTTATGTGTATCATCTCAAGCTGATCAATGACCATTGTAGTTTTACGTGTATCACTGATCCCTGATCAATAACATTGAGTGTTAGTGTGAGCACCTCGAGCTGATCATGGACATTGGTTATGTGTCTCACGAGCCCTGATCATAACACATTGAGTTATGTGTATCACCTCGAGCTGATAATGACATTGATTTTTGTAATCACCTCGAGCTGATCTGATCGATTGAGCTTTGTGTACCTCGCGCTGAGCATGACATTGATGATAAGTTTTATCACCTCGACACTGATCTAACACATTGAGTTGTGTGTATCACCTCAAGCTGATCATGACATTGAGTTATTTGTTTCACCGATCCCTAATCATAACATTGAGTTATGTATATCACCTCGAGTTGATTATGACACTGAGTTATGCGTATCACCTCGAGCTGATCATAACATTGAGTTATGTGTATCACCTCGAGCTAATCATGACATTGAGTTATGTGTATCACCTCGAGTTGATCATAACATTGAGTTACGTGTATCACCTCGAGTTGATCATGACATTGAGTTATGTGTATCACCTCGAGCTGATCATACATTGAGTTATGTTGTACACCTCGAGCTGATATACATTTGAATTTGTGTGTAATCACATCGATCCTGATCAATGACATTAGTTAATGTTGTAATCCACCTCGAGTCTGATCATAACCTTGAGTGTAGTGTCATCAATAACCCACCAACACCACCAACCACCAACCCACCAACACTCAACCACCCCCCACCCCTGATCATAACATTGAGTTATTTGTATCACCAACCACCAACCACCAACCCACACCCACCACCAGTTTGTGTAATCAACTGAGCTTATGAACTTGAGTTGTGTGTATCACATCGAGCTGATCATGACATTGAGTTATGTGTATCACCTCGAGCTGATCATAACATTGAGTTATGTGTATCACCTCGAGCTGACTATAACATTGAGTTATGTGTATCACCTCAAGTTGATTATAACATTTGAGTTTATTGTATCACTGTCGCTTATCATAACCTTGATGTATGTATTATCACTTGAGTTGATCATGACTTGAGTTATGTGTATCCACCGAGCCCTGATCATAATAAAAACATTGGTTAGGTGTATCACTGATCTGATCATGACATTGAGGTTATGAGTCTCACCAAATGCTGACATGCCATTGATTTATGTGTATCACCTCGGATGATCATAACATGAGTTTATGTGTATCCCTCGAGCTGATCATGACTTGAGTTATGTGTTCCACCTCAATCAACTGACCCTATTCATAACATTGAGTTATTTGTTTCACCGATCCCCTGATCATAACATTAGTTATGTGTATCACCTCGAGTTGATTTGACATTGAGTTTAAAGTTGTATCACACCTCTAGCTGATCATTACATTGAGTTTTATTGTATCATCTCAAGGCGATCATGACATTGAGTTATGTGTATCACTGATCCCTGATCCTAACAGTAGTTATGTTATCACCTCGAGCTTGATCACATGACATGAGTTTATGTGTATCACAAGCCCTGATCATAACCTGAGTTTATGTGTATCACTCGCGCTGATAATGACATTGATTTTTGTGTTAGCACCCTCGAGCTGATCATGACATTGAGTTTGTGTAAATCACCTCGAGCTGATCATGACATTGAGATAAGTTACAACCTCGGCTGATCATGACAATTGGAGTTATGTTATCACCTCAAGCTGATCATTGACATCTCTGAGTTATTTGTTTCATTCATTTCATTTTTTTCACATGTCACCTAATCATAACATTGAGTTATGTTGTACCAACCATCGAGTTATTATGACACGAGTTATGTTGTATCACCTCCGAGCTGATCATAACAATTGATTTTATGTGTTTCACCTCAAGCTGAACATGACTTGAGTTAATGTGTATTACCGATCCCTGATCATAACATTTAGTTATGTGTAGCAACCTCGAGCTAATCATGACATTGAGTTATGTGTATCACCTCAAAGCTGATCATGACATTGAGTTATGTGTATCACCTCGAGTTGATCATGACATTGAGTTATGTGTATCACCTCGAGCTGATCATAATATTGAGTTATGTGTATCACCTCGAGCTGATCATGACATTGAGTTATGTGTATCACCTCGAGCTGATCATGACATTGAGTTATGTGTATCACCTCGAGCTGATCATGACATTGAGTTATGTGTATCACCGATCCCTGATCATAACATTGAGTTATGTGTATCACCTCGAGCTGATCATGACATTGAGTTATGTGTATCACCTCGAGCTGATCATGACATTGAGTTATGTGTATCACCTCGAGCTGATCATTACATTGAGTTATGTGTATCACCTCGAGCTGATCATGACATTGAGTTATTTGTTTCACCTCGAGTTGATTATGACATTGAGTTATGTGTATCACCTCGAGCTGATCATAACATTGAGTTATGTGTATCGCCTCAAGCTGATCATGACATTGAGTTATGTGTATCACCGATCCCTGATCATAACATTGTAGTTGTGTATCACCCCGTGGGAGCTGATACATGGACATTGAGTTTTTATGGTGTAATCAACCTCGAGCTGATATTGACATTGAGTAATGTTATCACCTCAAGCGACAAACATGACATTGAGTTATTGTATCAACCTCTAGCTGATCATGACATTGAAGTTTATGTTCTATCACCTCCGAGCTGATCATGATATTGAGTTATGGTGATCACTCGAGCTTATCATGACATGAGGGTTATGTGTATCAGAGAGCTGATCATAACATTGAAGTTTTTATGTGTATCACTCAAGCTGCATTCATGATAATTTGAGTTATGTGTATCACCGATCCCTAATCATAACATTGAGTTATGTGTATCACCTTGAGTTGATTATGACATTAAGTTATGTGTATCACTCAAGCTGATTATAACATTGAGTTATGTGTATCACCTCAAGCTGATCATGACATTGAGTTATGTGTATCAGCGATCCCTGATCATAACATTGAGTTATGTGTATCAGCGATCCCTGATCATAACATTGAGTTATGTGTATCACCTCGAGCTGCTCATGAAATTGAGTTATGTGTATCACCTCGAGCTGATCATAACATTGGGTTATGTGTATCAACTCGAGCTGATCATAACATTGATTTTATTTGTACTCCCTCGAGCTGATCATAACACATTGAGTTATGTGTAATCTGTGCGCTGAGCAATAACATTGAGTTATGTATATCACTTGAGTTTGATCAGGACATTGAGTTAGTTGTATCACCAAGCCCTGATCATAATATTGATTTTATGTGTATCAACTCGAGCTTATCATTACATTGAGTTTTATGTGTCTCACCAAATGCTTGTCATTCCATTGAGTTTATGTGTATCACCTCGAGCTGATCTGACATTGATTATGTGTTACAACTCGAGCTTGTTTATGACATTGAGTATGTGCATCACTACTGTGCGCTGATCTAACATTGAGTTTATGTATAATCAACTCGAGTTGATCATAACATTAAGTTAATGTTTTCACTGTGCCCTGATCTAACATTGAGTTATGTATAGCACTTGAGTTGATCATGACATTGGTTATGTGTATCACCTAACCGTAGCCCTGTTGTCATAACATCAGTTATTGTGTTCAACTCGAGGCTGATCAGACATTGCGTTATGTGTCCTCACCAAATGCTGATCATGCCATTGAATTATGGTGTATCACCTCGAGGCTGATCATGAAATTGGTTATGTGTCCTATCACCTCAAACTGAATCATAACATTGAGTTATGTGACACCTCAATCAGCTTGATCATAACAATGAAGTTATGTGTATCAACCTCGGTTGATTATGACATTGCTTATGTGTATCACCTCGAGCTGATCATTACATTGAAGTTATGTGTATCATCTCAATCTGATCATGACTTGATTATGTGTATCACCTCGCTGATGATCATGAACTTGAGTATGTGTATCACCTCGAGCTGATCATAACATTGAGTTATGTGTAATCACCCCAAGCTGATTATGACATTTGATTTATGTTATCATCTCGAGCTGAGCCATGAACCTGAGTATGTGTATCACCTCGAGCTGATCATAACATGGAGTTTAAATGTGTATCAACTCGAGCTGATCATAACATTGAGTTTATTTCTCACCCTAGCTGATATACATTGAGTTATGTGCTCACTGTGCGCTGATCATACATTGAGTTATGTGTATCACCTCGAGTTGATCATAACATTGAGTTATGTGTATCACTGTGCCTGATCATAACATTTGATAATGTATAGCACTTGAGTTTGATCATGACATGAGGTAATGTGTATCATCCGAGGCCCCTGATTCCATAACATTGAGTTATGTGTATCAACTCGAGCTGATCATGACATTGAGTGTAATAGTCTCCAAATGCTGATCATGACTTAAGTTATGTGTTCACTGAGTTTATCATGACATTGAGTATGTGTATCACCGCGGCTGATCATACATTGAGTTATGTGTATCAACTCGAGCTGATCATAACATTGAGTTATGTGTATCACCTTGAGCTGATTATGACATTGAGTTATGTGCATCACTGTGCGCTGATCATAACATTGAGTTATGTGTATCACCTCGAGTTGATCATAACATTGGTTATGTGTATCCCCCTCGAGCTATCATGACATTGGGGGGGAGTTATGTGTATCACCTCGAGCTGATCATAACATTGAGTTATGTGTATCACCTCGAGCTGATTATGACATTGAGTTGTGTGTATCACCTCGAGCTGATCTGACATTTGAGTTATGTGGTATCACCTCGAGTGATCATGACATTGAAGTTATTTGTATCACCTCGAGTTGATCATGACATGTAGTTTGTGTATCACTCGAGCTGATCATAACATTTGAGTTATTTGTATCCCCCTCGAGCTGATTATGACATTGATTATGTGTATCACCTCGAGCTGATCATGACATGATTTATGTGATGGGTATCACCACCTCGAGCTGATCATGCCCATTGAGTTATGTGTATCACCTCAGCTGACTATGAACATTAGTTATTGTATCACCTCACGCGATTAAAACATTGAGTTATTGTGTAATCACTGTGCGCTGAATCAAACATTGAGTTATGTATATCACTTGAGTTCATCATGACATGAGTATGTGTATCACCGAGCCCTCTGATCATAACTTGTTATGTGGTATCAACTCGAGCTGGATCATGGGGGACATTGGCTATGAGTCCTCACCAATGCTGACATTCCATTGAGTTATATGTAATCAACCTCGAGATGATCATGAACATTGAGTTATGTGTATCACCCTCGAGCTGATCATGGACATTGGGTTTATGTGTGTGACACTTCAATAACGAGCCCTATTCATAACTTGAGTTATTTGTTTAATTCATCAATTCACACCGATCCCTGATCATAACATTGAGTTATGTGTATCACCTCGAGTTGATTATGACATTGAGTTATGTGTATCACCTCTAGCTGATCATTACATTGAGTTATGTGTATCATCTCAAGCTGATCATGACATTGAGTTATGTGTATCACTGATCCCTGATCATAACATTGAGTTATGTGTATCACCTCGAGCTGATCATGACATTGAGTTATGTGTATCAACGAGCCCTGATCATAACATTGAGTTATGTGTATCACCTCGAGCTGATAATGACATGAATTTTTGTGTACACCATCGAGCTGATCTGACTTGAGTTTATGTGGGATCACCGCGAGCGGATCATGACATGAGAAAAGTTATCACCTCGACTGATCATGACATTGAGTTTATGTGTATCACCTCACTGATCATGACATTTAGTTTATTTTGGTTCATCAATCAATTCATCATCACATCATCATCACGATCCCTAATCATAACATGAGTTATGTGTATACCCTCGAGTTTGATGTGACACTGAGTTATGTTTATCACCTCGAGCTGATCATAACATTGAGTTATGTTTATCACCTCGGCTAATATGACATTGAGTTTGTGTATCACCTCGAGCTGATCTGACATTGAGTATGTGTATCACCTCGAGTTGATCATTGACATTGAGTTATGTGTACTCCCTCGAGCTGATCATACATTGAATTGGTGTGTGTATCACCTCGAGCTGATTATGACATTGAGTTGTGTGTATCACCTCGAGCTGATCATGACATTGAGTTATGTGTATCACCTCGAGCTGATCATAACATTGAGTTATGTGTATCACCTCGAGCTGACTATAACATTGAGTTATGTGTATCACCTCAAGCTGATTATAACATTGAGTTATGTGTATCACTGTGCGCTGATCATAACATTGAGTTATGTATATCACTTGAGTTCATCATGACATTGAGTTATGTGTATCACCGAGCCCTGATCATAACATTGAGTTATGTGTATCAACTCGAGCTGATCATGACATTGAGCTATGAGTCTCACCAAATGCTGATCATGCCATTGAGTTATGTGTATCACCTCGAGATGATCATGACATTGAGTTTACATGTGTATCCACCTACGAGCTGATCATGAACATGGGTTTGTGTATCACCTCAATCAAGCTGAGCCTATTCATAACATTGAGTATTTTTTTCAAATTCACCGATCCCGATCATAACATTGAGTTATGGTGTATTCACCTCGAGTTGATTATGACCTTGATTATGATGTAATCACCTCTAGCTGATCATTACATTGAGTTCATGTTTATCATCTCAAGCTGATCCATGACATTGAGTTAATTGTTCACTGACCTGATCATAACATTGAGTTAATGTGTATCACCTCGACTGATCATGACATGAGTATTGTATCACGAGCCCTGATCATAACATGGAGTTATGTGTCTCACCTCGAGCTGATAATGACATTGATTTTTGTGTATCACCCATCACCACCTGAGCTGATCATGACCATTGATTACTGTGTCTCACCTCGAGCGTCATCGACATTGAGAAAGTTATCACTCGAGCTGAATCATGACATTGAGTTATGTGTTATCACCCCTCAAGCTGATCATCATTGAGTTTATTGTTTCACCGATCCCTAACATAACAGTGAGTTGTGTGATCACTCGAGTTGATTATGACACGAGTTATGTGTATCACCTCGAGCTGATCATAAAATTGAGTTATGTGTATCACCTCGAGCTGATCATGACATTGAGTTATGTGTATCACCTCGAGCTGATCATGACATTGAGTTATGTGTATCACCTCGAGTTGATCATGACATTGAGTTATGTGTATCACCTCGAGCTGATCATGACATTGAGTTGTGTGTATCACCTCGAGCTAATTATGACATTGAGTTATGTGTATCACCTCGAGCTGATCATGACATTGAGTTATGTGTATCACCTCGAGCTGATCATGACATTGAGTTATGTGTATCACCTCGAGCTGACTATAACATTGAGTTATGTGTATCACCTCAAGCTGATTATAACATTGAGTTATGTGTATCACTGTGCGCTGATCATAACATTGAGTTATGTATATCACTTGAGTTCATCATGACATTGAGTTATGTGTATCACCGAGCCCTGATCATAACATTGAGTTATGTGTATCAACCTCGACTGATCATGACATTGACTATGAGTCCACTCAATGCTGATCATGCCATTGAGTTATGTGTATCACCTCGAGATGATCATGACATTGAGTTATGTGTATCACCTCGAGCTGATCATGACATTGGGTTATGTGTATCACCTCAATCAAGCTGAGCCCTATTCATAACATTGAGTTATTTGTTTCACCGATCCCTGATCATAACATTGAGTTATGTGTATCACCTCGAGTTGATTATGACATTGAGTTATGTGTATCACCTGTAGCTGATCATTACATTGAGTTATGTGTATCATCTCAAGCTGATCATGACTTTAGTTATGTGTATCACTGCTCCTGATCATAACATTGAGTTATGTGTATCACCTCGAGCTGATCATGACATTGAGTTATGTGTATCAACGAGCCCTGATCATAACATTGAGTTATGTGTATCACCTCGAGCTGATAATGACATTGATTTTTGTGTATCACCTCGAGCTGATCATGACATTGAGTTATGTGTATCACCTCGAGCTGATCATGACATTGAGAAAAGTTATCACCTCGAGCTGATCATGACATTGAGTTATGTGTATCACCTCAAGCTGATCATGACATTGAGTTATTTGTTTTCACATCATCAACATCACCGATCCCTATCCATACATTGAGTTATGTTATCACCTCGAGTTGATTAGACAACTGGTTATGTGTATCACCCTCGAGCTGATCTAACATTGAGTTTGTGTATCACCTCGCGCTCTTCAGTTACATTGAGTTTATGTGTCATCAACCTCGAGCTGATCATGACATTGAGTAGTGTATCACCACCGCCCCCGAGTTGATCACTGCATTGAGTTATTTGTATCCCTCGAGCTGATCATATCTTGAGTTATGTGTATCACCACCCCATCGACTGATCTAACATTGAGTTATGTGTATCACCTCGAGCTGATCATGACTTGAGTTTTATGTGTATCACCTCGGGCTGATCTAACATTGAAGTTATGTGTACACCTCGAGCTGATCATAACATTGAGTTATGTGTATCACCTCGAGCAGATTATGACATTGAGTTATGTGCATCACTGTGCGCTGATCATAACATTGAGTTATGTGTATCACCTCGAGCTGATCAAAACATTGAGTTATGTGTATCACTGTGCGCTGATCATAACATTGAGTTATGTATATTACTCGAGTTGATCATGACATTGAGTTATGTGTATCAACTCGAGCTGATCATGACATTGAGTTATTAATCTCTCCAAATGCTGATCATGCCATTGAGTTATGTGTATCACCTCGAGCTGATCATGACATTGAGTTATGTGTATCACCTCGAGCTGATCATAACATTGAGTTATTGTATCCACCTCGAGTATTATGACATTTGAGGGTGTGTGTATCACCTCGGCTGATCATGACATTGAAGTTATGGTTCCACCTTCGAGCTGATCATTAACATGAGTTATGTGTTATCAACCTCGAGCTGACTTTTTAATAAACATTTGAGTTATGTGTATCACCTCGAGCTGATCATGACATTGAGTTATGTGTATCACTGTGCGCTGATCATAACATTGAGTTATGTATAACACTTGAGTTGATCATAACATTGAGTTATGTGTATCACCGAGCCCTGATCATAACATTGAGTTATGTGTATCAACTTGAGCTGATCATGACACTGAGTTATGAGTCTCACCAAATGCTGATCATGCCATTGAGTTATGTGTATCACCTCGAGCTGATCATGACATTGAGTTATGTGTATCACCTCGAGCTGATCATGACATTGAGTTATGTGTATCTCTGTGCGCTGATCATGACATTGAGTTATGTGTATCACCGATCCCTGATCATAACATTGAGTTATGTGTATCACCTCGAGCTGATCATGACATTGAGTTATGTGTATCACCTCGAGCTGATCATAACATTGAGTTATGTGTATCACCTCGAGCTGATTATGACATTGAGTTGTTGGTATCACCTCGACTGATCATGACCTTGAGTTATGTGTAATCACCTCGAGCTGATCATAACATGATTTTATGTTGTATACCTCGAGCTGACTATAACATTGAGTTATGTGTATCACCTCAAGTTGATTATAACATTGAGTTATGTGTATCACTGTGCGCTGATCATAACATTGAGTTATGTATATCACTTGAGTTTATTATGACATTGAGTTGTGTGTATCACCGAGCCCTGATCATAACATTGAGTTATGTGTATCAACTCGAGCTGATCATGACATTGAGTTATGAGTCTCACCAAATGCTGATCATGCCATTGAGTTATGTGTATCACCTCGAGCTGATCATGACATTGAGTTATGTGTATCACCTCGAGCTGATCATGACATTGAGTTATGTGTATCACCTCAATCAAGCTGAGCCCTATTCATAACATTGAGTTATTTGTTTCACCGATCCCTGATCATAACATTGATCTATGAGTATCACCTCGAGTTGATTATGACATTGAGTTATGTGTATCACCTCTAGCTGATCATTACATTGAGTTATGTGTATCATCTCAAGCTGATCATGACATTGAGTTATGTGTATCACTGATCCCTGATCATAACATTGAGTTATGTGTATCACCTCGAGCTGATCATGACATTGAGTTATGTGTAGCAACGGCCCTGATCAGACATGAGTTATGTGTATCACCTCGAGCTGATAATGACATTGATTTTTGTGTATCACCTCGAGCTGATCATGACATTGAGTTATTTGTATCACCTCGAGCTGATCATGACATTGAGATAAGTTATCACCTCGAGCTGATCATGACATTGAGTTATGTGTATCACCTCAAGCTGATCATAACATTGAGTTATTTGTTTCACCGATCCCTAATCATAACATTGAGTTATGTGTATCACCTCGAGTTGATTATGACACTGAGTTATGTGTATCACCTTGAGCTGATCATAACATTGAGTTATGTGTATCACCTCAAGCTGAACATGACATTGAGTTATGTGTATCACCGATCCCTGATCATAACATTGAGTTATGTGTACGTACGAGCTAATCATACATTTGAGTTATGGTGTATACACCTCGAGCTGATCATGACATTGGTTCTGTGTATCACCTCGAGTGATCATGACATGGAGTTATTGTATACCTCGCTGTCATAACATTTGAGTATGTGTTCACCTCGAGCTGATCATGACATTGAGTTATGTGTATCACCTCGAGCTGATCATGACATTGAGTTATGTGTATCACCTCGAGCTGATCATAACATTGAGTTATGTGTATCAACTCGAGCTGATCATAACATTGAGTTATGTGTTCACCTCGAGCATATTATGACTTGAGTTATGTGCACTCACTGTGCGCTGGATCATAACATTGATTATGTGTAATCACCTCGAACCTGATCATCGAACATTGGTTTGTGTATCACCTCGAGCTGATCATGACATTGAGTTATGTGTATCACCTCGAGCTGATCATAACATTGAGTTATGTGTATCACTGTGCGCTGATCATAACGTTGAGTTATGTATATCACTTGAGTTGATCATGACATTGAGTTATGTGTATCACTGTGCGCTGATCATAACATTGAGTTATGTATATTACTTGAGTTGATCATGACCTTGAGTTGTGTGTATCAACTCGAGCTGATCATGACATTGAGTTATGAATCTCACCAAATGCTGATCATGCCATTGAGTTATTTGTATCACCTCGAGCTGATCATGACATTGAGTTATGTGTATCACCTCGAGCTGATCATAACATTGAGTTATTGTGTGAGTCACCTAGAGCTGATTAATACATGAGTTGTGTGTCACCTCAAGCTGATCATGACTTAGTTATTGGATGGTGCGTATCACCTCGATCTGATCATAACTTGGTTTTGTATACCCTCGATCCTGATCATAACATTGAGTTATGTGTATCAACCTCAAGTTGAATTATAACATTGAGTTATTTTGTAATCCCCGGTGCGCTGATCATAACATTGAGGTTTGTATAGTCACTTGAGTTTTTATGACATTGAGTTGTGTGTATCACAAGCCCTGATCATAACATTGAGTTATGTGTATCAACTCGGCTGATCATGACATGATTATGAGTCTCAAACCAATGCCTGATCATTGCCATTGAGTTATTGTGTATCACCCTCGAGCTGATCATAGAATTGAGTTATGTGTATCACCTCGAGCTGATCATGACATTAGTTATGTTGTAACACCTGAATCAGCTGAGCCCTATTCATCATAAATTGAGTTATTATTTTTTCAATCTCGATCCCTGATCATAACATTGAGTTATGTGTACACCCTCGAGTTGATTATGACATTGATTTTTATGTTTATCACCTCGAGCTGATCATGACTTGATTTATGTGTATCACCTCGAGCTGATCATAACATTGAGTTTGTGATCAACTCGAGCTGATCATAACATTGATTATGTGATCCTCGAGCAGATATGAACATTGAGGTTAATGTGCATCACTGTGCGCCTGATCATCACCATTGAGTTATGTGGGTTCACCTCGAGCTGATATAACATTTGAGTTATGTGTCTCACTGTCACGATCATAACATTGAGTTTAGATATATTACTTGAGTTTGATCATGACATTGTTTATGTGTATCAACTGAGCTGATCATGACATTGAGTCTGAATCTCACCAAATGCTGAATCCGGACATTGTTTATGTGTATCACCTCCACTGATCATTACCTTGAGTTTATGTGTATCACCTCAACTGATCATGACATTGAGTTATGTGTATCACCTCAATCAAGCTGATCATGACATTGAGTTATGTGTATCACCACGAGCTGATCATGACATTGAGTTATGTGTATCACCTCGAGCTGATCATGACATTGAGTTATGTGTATCACCTCAAGCTGATAATGACATTGAGTTTTGTGTATCACCTCGAGCTGATTATGACATTGAGTTATGTGTATCACCTCGAGCTGATCATGACATTTAGATAAGTGTATCACTTCGAGCTGATCATAACATTGAAATATGTGTATCACCTCAAGCTGATCATGACATTGAGTTATTTGTTTCACCGATCCCTAATCATAACATTGAGTTATGTGTATCACCTCGAGTTGATTATGACATTGAGTTATGTGTATCACCTCGAGCTGATCATAACATTGAGTTATGTGCATCACCTCAAGCTGATCATGACATTGAGTTATGTGTATCACCGATCCCTGATCATAACATTGAGTTATGTGTATCACCTCGAGTTGATCATGACATTGAGTTATGTGTATCACCTCGAGCTGATCATGACATTGAGTTATGTGTATCACCTCAAGCTGATCATGACATTGAGTTATGTGTATCACCTCGAGCTGATCATGACATTGAGTTATGTGTATCACCGAGCCCTGATCATAACATTGAGTTATGTGTATCACCTCGAGCTGATCATAACATTGAGTTATGTGTATCACCTCGAGCTGATCATGACATTGAGTTATGTGTATCACCTCGAGCTGATCATGACATTGAGTTATGTGTATCACCTCGAGCTGCTCATGACATTGAGTTATGTGTATCACCTCAAGCTGATCATGACATTGAGTTATGTGTATCACCAATCCCTAATCATAACATTGAGTTATGTGTATCACCTCAAGCTGATCATGACATTGAGTTATGTGTATCACCGATCCCTGATCATAAACATGAGTTATGTGATCCACCTCGATCCTGATCATGACATTGAGTGAGGTGTACACCTCGACTGATCATACATTGAGTTATGTGTATCACCTCGAGTTTGATTATGACTTGAGTTTGTGTATCCCTCGAGCTGATTATGAGCGATTGATTTTATGTGTTAATCACCTCGGCTGATCATGACTTGGGGGGGGGGGGGGGGGAAAAAGTTATGTGTATCACCTCGAGTTGATCATAACATTATTTATTTGTTTCAACCGATCCTAATCATAACATTGAGTTTTGTGTATCACCTCGAGTTGATTATTACACTGATTTATGTGTCACCCTTTAGCTGATCATAAATGGTTAGTGTATCACCTCAAGCTGAACATGACATTGAGTTATGTGTATCACCGATCCCTGATCATAACATTGAGTTATGTGTATCGCATCGAGCTAATCATGACATTGAGTTATGTGTATCACCTCGAGCTGATCATGACATTGAGTTATGTGTATCACCTCGAGTTGATCATGACATTGAGTTATATGTATCACCTCGAGCTGATCATAACATTGAGTTATGTGTATCACCTCGAGCTGATTATGACATTGAGTTATGTGTATCACCTCGAGCTGATCATGACATTGAGTTATGTGTATCACCTCGAGCTGATCATACATGGAGTTTATGTAATATTCAACTCGAGCCTGATCAGAACATTGGTTATGTGTATCCACCTCGAGCAGATTATGACATTGAGTTAATGTGCATCCTGTCTCTGATCATAACATTTAGTTGTGTATACCCTCGACCTGATCATAACATTGAGTTATGTGTATCACCTCGAGCTGATCATGACATTGAGTTATGTGTATCACCTCGAGCTGATCATAACATTGAGTTATGTGTATCACTGTGCGCTGATCATAACGTTGAGTTATGTATATCACTTGAGTTGATCATGACATTGAGTTATGTGTATCACTGTGCGCTGATCATAACATTGAGTTATGTATATTACTTGAGTTGAATCATGACATTGAGTTAGTGTAATCAACTCGAGCTGATCATGACATTGAGTTTGAATCTCACCAAATGCTGATCAGCCACTTGATTTTTTATTTGTATCACCTCGACTGATCATGAAATTATTATGTGTATCACACCTCGAGCTGATCATACATTGGGTATATGTGTATCACCTAGAGCTGATTATGACATTGGTTTGTGGTATCAACTCAGCTGATCATGACATTGAGTTATGGCTATCTGACGTCGAGCCTGATCTAACTTGAGGTTATGTGTAATCACCTCGAGCTGATCATAACAGTGAGTTATGTGTATCACCTCAGTTAAGTTATACATTGAGTTATGTGGTATCACTGTGCGCTGATCAGAACATTGAGTTATGTAGCTCACTTGAGTTTATTATGACCTGAGTTGTGTGTAATCACCAAGCCCTGATCATAACATTGATTTTATGTGTATCACCCTCAAGCTGATCATGACATTGAGTTGTGTGTATCAACTCAAGCTGTCATGAACATTGAGTGTATGCTTATCACCCTCGAGCGATCATAAACATTGAGTTATGTGTATCACCTCGAGCTGATCATGACATTGAGTTATGTGTATCACCGCGAGCTGAAGC
>JACBWV010000187.1:347729-353339 GCA_013435795.1 Chlamydomonas sp. ICE-L | reverse complement strand
TAGGCTTATCACAACTATACCTGAAACTTTTTGTTGGTCCCAGGGCAGAGACGGGCATTGGTGCGGATCCCAAACGTTTTCAAGTTAGCTTATCACAAATATACCTGAACTTTTTGTTGGTCCAGGGCAGAGACGGGCATTGGTGCGGATCCAAACTTTTCAAGTTAGCTTATCACAACTATACCTGAACTTTGTTGGTCCAGGGCAGAGACGGGGCATTGGTGCGGATCCCAAACCTTTTTCAAGTTAGTTATCACAACCTATACCTGAACTTTTTGTTGGTCCCAGGGCAGAGAAGGGCGCATTGGTGCGGATCCCAAACGTTTTCAAGTTAGCTTATCACAACTATACCTGAACTTTTTGTTGGTCCCAGGGCAGGACGGGGATGGTGCGGATCCAAACGTTTTCAAGTTAGCTTATCACAACTATACCTGACTTTTTGTTGGTCCCAGGGCAGAGACGGGCATTGGTGCGGATCCCACAACGTTTTCAAGTTCGCTTATCACAACTATACTGAATTTGTTGGTCCGGGCAGAGCGCATGGTGCGGATCCCAACGTTTTCAAGTTTTAAAACTTATCACAACTATACTGACTTTTTGTTGGTCCCAGGGAGAGACGGGATTGGTGCGGATCCCAACGTTTTCAAGTTAGCTTATCACAACTATACCTGAACTGTTGTTGGTCCCAGGGCAGAGACGGGCAGGTGCGGATCCCAACGTTTTCAAGTTAGCTTATCACCAACTATACCTGAACTTTTTGTGGTCCAGGGCAGAGAGGGCAGTGGTGCGGACCCAAAGTTTCAAGTAGCTATCCACAATAACCTGACTTTTTATTGGTCACAGGGCAGAGAACGGGCATTGGTGCGGATCCAAACGTTTTCAAGTTAGCTTATCACAACTATACCTGAAATTGTTGGTCCCAGGGCAGAGGGGACGGGATGGTGCGGGAATCCCAACGTTTTCAAGGTAGTCTTATCAACAACTTACCTGAACTTTTTGTTGGTCCGGGCAGAGAGGGCATTGGGCGGATCCCAAAACATTTAAAGTTAGATTAGCACAAAATACTGAACTTTTGTTGGTCCCAGGGCAGAGACGGGACATTGGGCGGATACCAAACGTTTCAAGTTAGCCTTATCACAATATACCTGAAACTTGTTGTTGTTCCCAGGGCAGAGACGGGCATTGGTGCGGATCCCAAACGTTTGCAAGTTAGCTATAAAACTTATACCTGAAATTTTTGTTGGTCCGGGCAGAGACGGATTGGTGCGGGATCCCAAAGTTTTCAAGTTAGCTTATCACAAACTATACCTGAACTTTTGTTGGTCCCAGGGAGAGACGGGCATTGGTGCGGATCCCAAACGTTTTCAAGTTAGCTTATCACAACTATACCTGAACTTTTTGTTGGTCCCAGGGCAGAGACGGGCATTGGTGCGGATCCCAAACGTTTTCAAGTTAGCTTATCACAACTATACCTGAACTTTTTGTTGGTCCCAGGGCAGAGACGGGCATTGGTGCGGATCCCAAACGTTTTCAAGTTAGCTTATCACAACTATACCTGAACTTTTTGTTGGTCCCAGGGCAGAGACGGGCATTGGTGCGGATCCCAAACGTTTTCAAGTTAGCTTATCACAACTATACCTGAACTTTTTGTTGGTCCCAGGGCAGAGACGGGCATTGGTGCGGATCCCAAACGTTTTCAAGTTAGCTTATCACAACTATACCTGAACTTTTTGTTGGTCCCAGGGCAGAGACGGGCATTGGTGCGGATCCCAAACGTTTTCAAGTTAGCTTATCACAACTATACCTGAACTTTTTGTTGGTCCCAGGGCAGAGACGGGCATTGGTGCGGATCCCAAACGTTTTCAAGTTAGCTTAGCACATATACCGAACTTTTTGGTGGTCCCGGGCAGAGACGGGCATTGGTGGGATCCCAAACGTTTTCAAGTTAGCTTCTCACAAACTATACATGAACTTTTTGTTGCCCAGGGCAGAGAAGGGCATTGGTGCGGATCCCAAACGTTTCAAGTGAGCGTATCACAACTATACCTGACTTTTTGTTGGTCCAGGGCAGAGAGGGCATTGGTGCGGATCCCAAACGTTTCAAAAAAAAAAAAAAAATGTTAGCTTATCACAACTATACCTGAAAGTTTTGGGTGGTCCCAGGCAGAGACGGGATTGGTGCGGATCCCAAAAAGTTTCAAGTTAGCTTATCAAAAACCCCAAACTATACTGAACTTGTTGTTGGCCCAGCGGCAGGACGGGATTGGTGCGGACCCAAACGTTTTCAAGTTAGCTTATCACAAACTATACCTGAACTTTTTGTTGGTCCCAGGCAGAGACGGGCATGGTGCGGATCCCACACGTTTCAAGTTAGCTCCCCCTATACAACTTACCTGACTTTTTGTGGTCCCCGGGAGAGGAACGGGCATTGGTGCGGATCCACAGTTTTCAAGTTAGCTTATCACAAACTCTACTGAACTTTTTGTGGGTCCCAGGGCAGAGACGGGGCATTGGTGCGGATCCAAACGTTTTCAAGTTAGCTATCACAACTATACCTGAAACTTTGTTGGTCCCAGGGCAAGAGACGGGCACTTGGTGCGGATCCCAAACGTTTTCAAGTTAGCTTATCACAACTATACCTGAACTTTTTGTTGGTCCCAGGGCAGAGACGGGCATTGGTGCGGATCCCAAACGTTTTCAAGTTAGCTTATCACAACTATACCTGAACTTTTTGTTGGTCCCAGGGCAGAGACGGGCATTGGTGCGGATCCCAAAACGTTTCAAGGTAGCGTATCACAACTATACTGACTTTTGTGGTCCAGGGCAGAGACGGGCATTTGTGCGGATCCCAAACGGTTTTCAAGTAGCTTATACATATACCTGAACTTTTTGTTGGTCCCAGGGCAGAGACGGGAATTGGTGCGGATCCCACGTTTTCAAAGTTAGCTGCACAACTATACCTGAACTTTTTGTTGGGTCCAGGGCAGAGAAGGGCATTGGTGCGGGGGCCAAAACGTTTCAAGTTAGCGTATCAAACTATACCTGAACTTTTTGTTGGTCCCAGGGCAGGGACGGCCTTGGTGCGGATCCCAAACGTTTTCAAAAAAATGTTAGCTTATCACAAATATACCTGAACTTTGTTGGTCCCAGGCAGAGACGGGCATTGGTGCGGATCCCAAACGGTTCAAGTTAGCTTATCAACAAATTACCTGAACTTTTTGTTGTCCCAGGTCAAGACGGGCCTGTGCGGATCCCAAACCTTTTCAAGTTAGATTATCACAAACTATAACCTGGAACTTGTTGGTGGTCCCAGGGCAGAGAGGGCATTGGTGCGGATCCCAAACGTTTTCAAAAGTTAGCTTATCACAAAACTATACCACCTTGAACTTTGTGGTCCCAGGGCAGAGGCGGGCATTGGTGCGGATCCCAAACGTTAAGTTAGCTTATTCACAACTATACTGAACTTTGTGTTGGTCCCAGGGCAGAGACGGGGCATTGGTGCGGATCCAAACGTTCAAGTTCGCTTATCACAACATACCTGCAACTTTTGTTGGTCCCAGGCAGAGACGGGCATTGGGTGCGGATCCCAAACCGTTTCAAGGAGCTTATCAACAACTATACCTGACTTTTTGTGGTCCAGGGCAGAGACGGGCAGTGGTGCGGATCCCAAAACGTTTTCAAGTTAGCTTTCAAACTATACCGAATTTTTGTGTCCCAGGGCAGAGAACGGCATTGGTGCGGATCACAAAACGTTTTCAAGTTAGCTTTCACAATATACCTGAACTTTTTTGGTTGGTCCCAGGGAAGAGACGGGCATTGGTGCGGATCCAACGTTTTCAAGTTAGTTATCCACAAACTATACATGACCTTTTTGTTGGTCCCAGGGCAGAAGACGGCATGGTGCGGATACCCAAACGTTTTCAGTTAGCTTATCACAAAACTATACATGAACTTGTTGTTGGTCCCCAAAAATAAGGCAGAGACGGGCATTGGTGCGGATCCCAAACGTTTTCAAGTTAGCTTATCACAACTATACCTGAACTTTTTGTTGGTCCCAGGGCAGAGGCCGGCATTGGTGCGGATCCCAAACGTTTTCAAGTTAGCTTATCACAACTATACCTGACTTTTGGTTGGTCCCGGGACAGAGCGGCATTTGGTGCGGATCACAACGTTTTCAAGTTAGATTATCACAAACTTATACCTGAACTTTGTTGGTCCCAGGGCAGAGGGGCAGTGGTGCGGATCCCAAACCGTTCAAGTTAGCTTATCACAAACTATACCGGAACTTTTGTGGTTGGTCCCAGGGAAGAGAAGGGCATTGGGCGGATACAGCACGTTTCAAGTAGCTTAGCACATAAACTATAACTGAAATTTTTGTTGGTCCCAGGGCAGAGACGGGCCATTGGGCGGGATCCCAAACGTTTCAAGTTAGCTTATCACAAACTATACCTGAAACTTTTTGTTGTCCCGGGCAGAAGACGGGCATTGGTGCGGATCCCAAACGTTTCAAGTTAGCTTATCACAACTATTACTGAACTTTGTGGTCCCAGGGCAGAGACGGGGCATTGGTGCGGATCCAACGTTTCAAGTAGCTTATCACCAACTATCCTGCATTTTTGTTGGTCCAGGGCAGAGAACGGGCATTGGTGCGGATCCCAACGTTTTTTCAAGTTAGCTTATCACCACAATACCTGAACTTTGTTGTTCCCAGGCAGAGGGAACGGGCATTGGTGCGGGATCCCAAACGTTTTCAAGTTAGCTTATCACAACTATACCTGAACTTTTTGTTGGTCCCAGGGCAGAGACGGGCATTGGTGCGGATCCCAAACGTTTTCAAGTTAGCTTATCACAACTATACCTGAACTTTTTGTTGGTCCCAGGGCAGAGACGGGATTGGTCGGATTCCCAAACGTTTAACGTTAGCTTATCACAACCTATACCTGAACTTTTTGGTGGTCCCGGCAGAGACGGGCATTGGTGCGGATCCCAAACGTTTTCAAGTTAGCTTATCAGAACTATACCTGAACTTTTTTTGGTCCCAGGGCAGAGAAGGGCATTGGTGCGGATCCCAAACGTTTTTCAAGTTAGCTTATTCCCCCACAATATACCTGGAACTTTTGGTTTGGTCCAGGGCAGAGACGGGCATTGGTGCGGATCCCAAACGTTTTCAAGTTAGCTTATCACAACTATACCTGAACTTTTTGTTGGTCCCAGGGCAGAGACGGGCATTGGTGCGGATCCCAAACGTTTCAAGTTAGCTTATCACCACTATACCTGAACTTTTTGTTGGTCCCAGGGCAGAGACGGGCATTGGTGCGGATCCCAAACGTTTTCAAGTTAGCTTATCACAATATTACCTGAACTTTTTGTGGTACCAGGGCAGAGACGGGCATTGGTGCGGGATCCAAACCTTTTCAGTTCGCGTATCACAAATCTACCTGAACTTTTTGTGGTCCCAGGGCAGAGACGGGCATTGGTGCGGATCCCAACGTTTTTCAAGTTAGCTTACACAACTATACCTGAAATTTTTTTTTGTTGGTCCCAGGGCAGAGACGGCCATTTGGTGCGGATCCCAAACGTTTTCAAGTAGCTTATCAAAAAACTATACCT
>JACBWV010000187.1:297729-340229 GCA_013435795.1 Chlamydomonas sp. ICE-L | reverse complement strand
CAAAATAACAAGTATACGTAGTACAATGCCCCCCGCATAAACAACCGGGCTCCTCCTGATTGTACTAAAAAATTACCTAGGCCTCACAGTCTATGATGACGAGGTGACGTCAGAGGCAGCGGATATTAAAATCATAATTATAAACATAATTGTAAAAATAATAATTACGCATAGAACACTGCCCCCCGCTTAAAAAAGTGGGCTCCTCCTGATTCTGCTCTTCAATTACATAGGCCTCACAGTCGATGATGACGAGTCCACGTCAGTGGCAGCGCGTATTAAAGTAATACATATTAAATAATCATTTTGCATAGTACAAAGCCCCCCGCCTAAAATTACTGGGCTCCTCCTGATTCTACTCAAAAATTACCTAGGCCTCACAGTCCATGATGACGAGTCCATATCAGTGGCAGCGGGTATACCCGAAAAAACATGGAAATGGTACAGTTTCTGTTTTGAAGAGATTATGGCCTGGGTTTCGTGTCCTACTAAAAAAACGATTGACAAAAAAACAACTTTATACAATACACATTATTGAAACATGTATATAAATAATAATTATGCATAGTACCCCTCTACCCCCCCCCCCCCCCCCCCCCTTCCCCTGCCTTAAAAAATGGGCTCCTAATTATCCTCAAAAATTACCTAGGCCTCACAGTCTATCTAAGATGACGAGTTGACGTCAGTGGCAGTTGGTATTACAATACAAATTATTGAAACATGAATTAAAATAATAATTATGCATAGTGCACGCCCCCCGCCTTAAAAACTGGGCTCCTCCTAATTATGCCCACAAATTACCTGGGCCTCACAGTCCATGATGAAAAGTTGACGTCAGTGGCAGAGGGTATTATAGCAATTCAGGGGATGGACTGGACAAACGTTTCGTACTTTGTCCCAAATTGTCGAGAATTCCAGGCCAAATTGTCGAGAATTCTCGGATTTCCAAGCCGAAATTCTCGACAAGTACGAAGTACTAGTTCTCGCTGAAACGGTTTGTCCAGTTCATCCCCTGAATTGCTATACAATAAGAATTATACCTAGTACAATGGCCCCTGCCTACACAACTGGGTTCCTCCTGATTATGCACTAAAATTATCTAGGCTTCACAGTCCATGATGGCGAGTTGACGTCAGTGGCAGCGAGTATTAAAATAATAATTATGCCTAGTGCAATGCCCCCTGCCTACACAACTGGGTTCCTCCTGATTATGCACTAAAATTATATAGGCTTCACAGTCCATGATGGCGAGTTGACATCAGTGGCAGCGAGTATTAAAATAATAATAATTATGCCTAGTGCAATGCTCCCTGCCTACACAACTGGGTTCCTCCTGATTATGCACTAAAATTATCTAGGCTTCACAGTCCATGATGGCGAGTTGACGTCAGTGGCAGCGAGTATTAAAATAATAATTGTTGAAATTATAATTATGCATAGTACAAAGCCCCCCTCCTAAAATAACTAGGCTCCTCCTAATTATGCTCAAAAATTACCTAGGCTTCACACTCCATGACGACGAGTTGACGTCAGAGGCAGCCGTACACAACACATTGCTGCCATCCACGATGAGAGCATGGCATGGCCAAAGCACCCCACTGTTGCCTACAGGGGGCACATGGGCTGCTGTTGGGCCTGCCACTGTAGTTGCTGCTGGGCCTGCCACTGGAGCTGCTGCTGTTGGGCCTGCCCCAGACACTGCTGCCGGGCCTGCCACTAAAGCTGCTGTTGGGCCTGCCCCAGGGACTGCTGCCAGGCCTGCCGCAGGCACTGATGTTGGGCCTGCCCCAGGGACTGCTGCCGGGCCTGCCACAGGCACTGATGTTCGACCTGCCCCAGACACTACTGTTTGGCGCGGATGTGCACGAATGCTGCTGCGAGGCTCTGATGCTTTGCCAGCCTCATTTGCATAGGAGCAATGAGCGCTGACTTTGCTGCCTGCCTCATTTTCATTGGAGCAGCGAGCACTGACTTTGTAGATGAACCCTGCAAACAAGAAGGGAACGGAAATATGATATCATATGATGCTGGCAGTCTGACTAGGCTAAAGTTACCATTCATAGACAATATCATATGATATCATACTCGCCTTTGGTCAACATCATATGATATGCCGGTCCCTACTAACAAGTGTTTGTGATGTGTATTACAGGGTTCGACATTTGGCCATTTGGGGTTGATTCAAAAGCGCAATTGCCTCCTTTTGGGTTGCGCTTAACACTCAACTGAAAACGGAAATCTGCGCCCTGCGCCCAGACTAGATGGGGTTAAAAAACAAATTGATTCAATCGAGCAGTTCGGCTCCAAAACCTTGCGCGCTAGCACTGGCTTGATAAGTTGACTTAGCTTGATAACTTTATTTAAGTACTGCTTGATAATTTCATTTAAGCACTACTTGATAAGTTGGCTTTGCTTGATAATTTTATTTAAGCACTACTTGATAACTTGGCTTGGCTTGATAATTTTATTTAAGCACTACTTGATAAGTTGGCTTGGCTTGATAATTTTTCTAAGCACTACTTCATAAGTTTATTAGGCACTAATTGATAAGTTGGCTTAGATTCATAAGTTTATGTAAGCGTGCAATAGCGCGCGTCATGTAGTACTCTGGTGTATGAGTCCCCCCAGGAGTGAGGTGATATTCCAACAGCGTGTCAATCACTGATTTGGTTTTGTCAATCATGCTTTGGACTTGTCAATCATGATTTGGGGTTTGTTCATCATGATTAGGGGTTGCCAATCACTGTTTTTGTTTTGTCATTCACGATTAGGGGTTTTCAATCACTGCTTTGGGTTCCTATACACCCTTACACCCACCTACCCCATCCACCCAGCCCTAGCACTCACCCTACACCCACCAACCCCACCCACCCTGCCCTAGCACTCACCACTACACCTAGCACCCCCACCCACCCAGTCCTAAAACCCACCTCTACCCCCACCCCCACCTACCCATCCAGTCTTAGCACTCACCTCTAAACCCACCTACCCCACCCACCCAGCCCTTGCCTTGCTGGATTGAGCGCTTGGGGGCATGCGTTCTTTGTGCTTGCATGGCTGCCGGGAGTGAAGAAAGCAAGAAAGCAGTACGCCAAATCGGCGCGTCTTAAGGAAGCTGCACAGAGGGGGTCCTGGGACAACACCGGACTGGGAGAAGCATATGAGGGGCGGAATGAAGTGGTTGCATGGGAGTCTCTGTGTCGGGGGGGAAAGGATTAACTACCAAGGGATAACCCCTTCTCAGCTGCTATTTTTGCTGTTTAGCTTGTTAGGCCGATGTTGTGTAGATAGAGGTTGAATGAGAGGGAGCGGATGAAATAAAATCTCTCATGTTTGTAAGGAATGCAGGAAGGATGGAGGGGAGGAAGAAAGACAGAAGACGACGAAGTGAATGCTCTGGGGAAGGGTTGCCGGATCCCGACCGAATTCAATTCAACACACCGAATGTGCGGTCCGTGACGGCAGGGATGAGGAACACAGCCCTAACGAGGCGCATGCAGCTTGAGGAATTAATTTTAGCGGAGCCCCCCCTCCTGGGGGGCGGGAGATTCCCCAGATTCACCCCGATGTACGATGTCCGATGTCCGTTTGTCCCAGAGGGGCAGACGGGGGCAGAGGGGGTTGTTCGACCGACGCGTCGGCCGACGTTTGCCGTTTGTCCGACCGACTGCGACTGCGACCGAGACCGAGACGAAGCCTGACACGTCAGCCAACTGTCTCATAACTAACTGGCTTCGGCCAGCTCCAGTCCGTTGCCACCTGTCGTTCCGTTGCAAACACTATCCGCCAATTATTCGCGTCGCTTGCAACGCTGCATAGGACTTGTAGTTTCCGCAATGTTGACGGACTGGTCCCCGTGATGGAGGGTTAACTCGTGTAGGGGGTTTACCGTTACGAAGCGGTTATACGTAGTCGCAGGGAGAGGTTTTTGGACTACACAGACACGCTGTGGCATTAGGGGACCGCTGGGTAATCATCGCTTCCACTCCCGGAACATGCATTATTGTTGGACTACACAGACACGAGTGCGTTATTGACATCTTGCAAGATGTCAATAACGCACTCGTGTCTGTGTAGTCCAACAGACGCAGATGTTGGGTTGATTGGGTTGGGTCGGGTTGGGTCGGGTCGGGTCAGGTTGGGGTCGGGGTTGGCGGGAGGGGTGAAGGGGAGGAGGACGAAATGGTGCACGATAGCTTAGGTATGATTGATCGCGCACAATTCGCAGTGAAATGCCCCAAATCAGAGAGCCCTGGATTGGGATCGCCCGCGTGAGCTAGGGCGTACATCGCCAAACCCTGGACCCAGTGGTCAGAGCTGCGAAGACTCGAAACGTAACCGATGACGACAGACGTTAGCGAACGATAACTTCAGCATGGCCCAGTCCATTCGCAGCGAACAATACCTACTTTGTTTCACCCCGCATCCACCACTGCATTACCCGATACTACCCGCTATTAGTCCGAATACTACCTACCTCTAGTCCACCCTCTACCCACCACTACCCAGCCTTCTGCGACCAGGAAGCCCCATCAGCATCGAAGGGATAACTGTGCAGGCGATATCACATTCCACTCTCGGGGCATCGCGCAACGCCAGCGCCAGTGCCCACAACTCAGCGCCAGTGCCCAGTGCCCACGCTAGCGCCAGTGCCCACAGCCCAACCGCAACGAGGAACACCCAACCAACCGCGCTAGAACAATTAACCACCCGAAGAATAGCAGCGCCTGATCGCAGGCCACCCTGCACTTTGAACCCATGCCAGCCCCGGCAGTCCCACAGGCGGTGCCCACAAGGCTCCGCCAGCTCAGCCCACGTCTTCCCCACCACCTTAGTGTCCAGCTGCTCATCTTCCTGGCCTGCAGCATGTCCGTAGCCCCCCTGTCCCCCACCACCACACACACAGGGACCATCAGCATAGCCTCAGCACCGTCCACCTTCCCATGGGAGGAGCTGGCAGCTAGTGCCTACATCTCTGGAAACCCCTTTGACGATGCCATGAAGCAGACATATGCCAACTTCTCCCAGTTCACCCCAGCTGGTGCCGAGGATGAGCTGGCAGAGATGATTAAATGGTTCCGGAGCTCGTCCGCAGCCAGCTCACTGGCAGGGGTTGTTGAACTGGATAGCATCACTGTGCGGGAGGTGTTTGACGATGCTCTGGTCTTAGCTGAGGCTAAGGAGTGCTTCCCCAATTTGGGTAGGTATGCAGTAGGTATGCAATAAATAAAGAACGTCGTTATGGTTGTAATCACACTTATTGTGTTGAACAATTGAGTGCATACACATATTGATTTTATTGGCTTCATTCTCTTATGCTCTCGCCTGAGACAATTCCAGTATTGGAAGTGCTTTAAATTGCTCTGTTCCAGTATTGTAAGTGCTCTAAATTGCCCTGTTCCAGTATTGTAAGTGCTCTAAATTTATGGGTATAAATTGCTCTAATTCCAGTATTGTAAGTGCTCTAAATTTATGGGTAGGAAAAGGCTAAGTTAGTTCATATTAGTGAATGAATCATATAAGTGAATGTTAGTTAATATTAGACAGACGAGCCATCTCACCAGAATTTTGAATTTATTTTTAAAAGCTAATATTATTGTGACACTTGAATAATATTAGTTTTTCAAACTCTAATATTAGTTGCTGTTCCTTATTTATGGGACTTGTATTGCTTGTCGATATTCGTCACTCTTATTTTGTGCACGACACGTTGCACATTGGGGGTACCTTAGTGAGAGCCCAGTACGACGTGCTGCCCCTCAAACTTCGGGAAGCGTAGAGCCCAGGGAGGTTTGGGGGTCATTTCTGACTAGTTTAGCCAGACCCAGGCCTTGCCATGTAGCGACGAAATGGCAACTTGCCGTCAGAAAAAGTTCTATGCAGCGTCGCAAGCGACATTAAAATTGGCAGAGAGTATTCGACAGGTGGCAACGGAAGCGAGTAAGTTATGAGACGGTTGGCTGATGTGTCAGGCTTTGAGTATAGTTCACATGATGAGTATAGTTCTCATGATAGTTCACTGCTTCTTTTTTTTCCCTTCCCGTTACTGTGCGTCTGTTTTCGTTCTTGTGCCTAGTACTAGTTGATGTTATTCGACGGACCCACTAGCAAAGGGCACTACCTGTGACAAGTGCGGTAAACAGTTGCTATGCGGCGACCACAGAAACTCAGGGCGCCATCAGAATTCTCTTGCCTGCTGGGCTGCTGTCGAACAGAAGTTGAGATTCAGCAGCGCACCAAAGCATTTAATTACCGTTTCTCCCAGCTTTTGAGCTCAACGGCAGCTTATGGGGTGGCGGCAACAGTAGCAGCAACATTGATGATGATGATTTTATTGGTTTCAAACATTCCCAATGGTCTCGAGACCAACCTCAATGGATAGGCCTTTAAAAACCCTGTAAAATGAGCTTAATTAGACACCATAACAATACGTGGTGGCTGAGATAGTGGCTGTACAGTTCCGGAGCTGTGTGTGTGTGTGTGGGGGGGGGGGGGGGGGGGGGGTCTGCAGAAGGGTGCCTTCACACTTTTGGGGGATGGGGTAACTGTTTTTGCCCCCCCCCCCTTGATTTGCCATTATTATTAATATTATTATTATACATGTGCCATTTTTTTAATTATAATTAGACATGTGCCATTATTATTAATATTATTATTATTATTATCATTAGACATGTGCCATTCTTCTTCTTATTATTACAATTATTATTATTATTAGACATGTGCCATTATTTGTTGCTCACAGGTGATGTGTTGGTCAACATGGCCAGCCAATTTAAAAGTCGGCCATAGCTGACATGCATGCATGCTTTCACTCACAGTTGATGTGCTGGTTAACATGGCCAGCCAAATAAAAAAGTCGGCCCTAGCTGACATGCATGCATGCTTTTATCACAGGTGATGTGTTGGTCAACATGGCCAGCCAATTAAAAAAAATCAGCCCCAACTACGGATACCCTGCAGTCAGGCGTGTTGTCATAGGAGCTCTCACGCATCAACGCAAGAAGTGTAGGCGGGCTTTCTTGGACAAGGAGCAGGAGCAGGTGGGGTCGGATGACACAGGGCGTGGGTCGGGATGTGACGGAGGGTGTGTGCTTCAAGGCAATTATTGGGGGCAAGCTTTCTTGGACAAGGAGCAGGAGCAGGTGGGGTCGGATGACACAGGGCGTGGGTCGGGATGTGACGGAGGGTGTGTGCTTCAAGGGGGGGGGGGGGGGGGGGGGGGGGACTACTCTCATGCATCAAGGCAAGAAGCAGGATGAGCCTTCGCAGACAATGAGCAGGAGCAGGTTGGGTCTGATGAAACAGGGCATGGGACAGGGACAGGGGTGTGTGGGGGACTACTTTCATGCATCAAGGCAAGAAGGGGGAGCGAGCTTTCTTGGACAAGGAGCAGGAGCAGGTGGGGTGTGATGAAACAGGGCATGGGGTGTGGGGTGTGTGTGTGTGTGGGGGGGGGGGGGGGGGGGGGAACTATTATCATGCATCAAGGCAAGAAGGGGGGGCAAGCCTTGGTAGACAAGGAGCAGGAACAGGTGGATCCCATGAAGCAAGGGGTGGGAGGGGGGTGGGCCCTTTGGCAGCCTGTGCCCTGTTCAGGTTGCTAAACAGGTGGAATCCCATGAAGCAAGGGGTGGGAGGGGGGTGGGCCCTTTGGCAGCCTGTGCCCTGTTCAGGTTGCTAAACAGGTGGAATCCCATGAAGCAAGGGGTGGGAAGGGGGTGGGCCCTTTGGCAGCCTGTGCCCTGTTCAGGTTGCTAAACAGGTGGAATCCCATGAAGCAAGGGGTGGGAGGGGGGTGGGCCCTTTGGCAGCCTGTGCCCTGTTCAGGTTGCTAAACAGGTGGAATCCCATGAAGCAAGGGGTGGGAAGGGGGTGGGCCCTTTGGCAGCCTGTGCCCTGTTCAGGTTGCTAAACAGGTGGAATCCCATGAAGTAAGGGGTGGGAGGGGGGTGGGCCCTTTGGCAGCCTGTGCCCTGTTCAGGTTGCTAAACAGGTGGAATCCCATGAAGCAAGGGGTGGGAGGGGGGTGGGCCCTTTGGCAGCCTGTGCCCTGTTCAGGTTGCTAAACAGGTGTTCAGGGTGTCAAACACCTGTTCAACAACTACATCTTGAACCAATGATGTACATACACAGGTGTTTAACACCCTGCACACCTGGCAAACAACCTGAACCGGGTGCAGACAGCTGTAGGGAGATGCCCACGGTGCTCTCTGCGCCCTATTCAGGTTGCTAAACAGGTGTTCAGGGTGTCAAACACCTGTTTGTGTACATTATTGGTTTAACGTGTGGTTGTTTAATAAGATTTGGACACCCTGAACACCTGTTGAACAACTTGAACTGAGTGCAGGCTGAAGTAAGGAGGAGCAGGTCAGATTTGTGAATGCTGCTATACATAGTGATTGTCACTTTTGACCCCGTCTGGCCCAAATTGACACTATAATGAAAAAACTAAAAATGACCCTGAATGGCCCTGGAAAGCTATACACAACCATAAAAAAGCTGTCCCTGGAGGAAGCCTAAAACCTTCAAGCTAAAAAAAAAAAACTTTCGGATTTGAAAAAACATCCAAGGAGCAGGTGGGATCTGATGAGACAGGAGGTCCTAGGGGAAGGGCATGTGCTTGGCATTTTTAGGGTTTGGGGGGGGCATTTCTGACGAGTTTAGCGAGACCATGGGTCGCCATGCATCGACGGAATTGCGATGGAATGGCAAGGCGTCATCTGAAAACAAATGTGGTGCTTTGACACTACTTGTGGGGTACTGCTGACAATGTTGAGGGAGGACTGCCATTATTGAACTATATCCACTCTTTTGGCCTTTATGATGATATTTTGGCTTGTTTGATGATGATGATGATGATGATGATGATTCCGGTAACATTATCCTAGCACCCTATTTGACTCAAAATTTGCCCAATTGGACTCAACATGTCTCCTATTCGACTCAAGCCTACACTTTGGGGCACTCTTGTACAGGTTGGCACCATTTTCCAGCGCTTTTTCCAGCTGAATATAAAAATTGCAAATAAAGCTCGTGCACACTAAACCTTAAGCTTTTGGACACCGTGGCGCAGATTGACACCATTTTTGGCGGACCCTCCTCTTCAAGGGGGCGGGAGTCCCCATGTTTACCTATTTGTCCGTCCGACCGAAAAATGAAAATTGAAGCCTGACACATCAGCCAACAGTCGCGTAACTAACTCGCTTCGGTCAGCACCATGGTTGCCACCTTTCGTTGCCAACACACTCCGCCAATTTTCCGCGTCGCTTGCGTCGCTGCATAGGACTTGTTCAATGCTTTTTTGAATATGGAAATGACAAAGAAAGATTATAGTCTCCACACCCTCATCTTTGGGGCAATCTTGTTCAGGCTGTTTTGTCGACCATTTTTGGCGGAGCCTCCCCTTCTGGGGGGCGGGAGCCCCCATTGTTACCCATTTGTCCGGTCGACCAACATACCGACCATCCATCTGACCGTGATGAAGCCCGACACGTCAGCCAACGGTCTTGTAACTAAGTCGCTTCCGTTGCCACCTGTTGCTCCCTCGCAATCACTCTCCGCCAATTTTTAGCGTCGCAGGCAACGCTGCATTGAACTTGTCCAGCGCTTTTCCAGTATAGAAAGTATAGAAATTGCAGTCAAATATTATACTCACTGCATCATAAGCTTATAGACAATCTCGTCCATGTTAACAACACTCCTCAGGGCTTCTTTCAGCTGAATATACAAATTGCATATAAAGCTCATGCTTATGCTACCCAAAGCTTTTGGACACCTTGGTTCAGGTTGACACCATTTCCAGCGATTATTTCAGCTGCATACAGGAATTGCAACAAAAAAAAAAACTCTCCACACCCTAGCCTGCACCGACACCCTAGCCGACACCCTACATCCTATCCTACACCCTAGCCTACAAACTAAACCCTAGCCGCCCCCCTTAGCTTTTGAACACCTTGGTGCAGGTTGAAACCATTTTCCAGCGATTATTTCAGCTTCATACAGAAGCCGCAGCTTTGAAGGGTGCCGTGCAATTCTTCCACATATCCAAGTCGGGAGGAACAAACTTGTGCCAGGTATGCTGAACTCCTTGCCATGTGTATGACACACCCACCAATCCACCCCACCAACACACCAAACCACTAAACCAACCCACCACCCACCAACCCACTACACCACACCAACCCACCAACCCACTACACCACACCAACCCACCAACCCACTACACCACAACAACCCACCACCCACCAACACACTACACCACAACAACCCACAACACCAGCCCCCCACCAACCAACCAAGGTGCTCCTCATACCCATACCCGCACTGACATCACACCACATCAGCTCTTCCACATATCCAATTCGGTTGGAACAAACTTGTGCCAGGTTTGCTGAATGCCCTGCCATGCACATGACCCGTCCACCAAACGACCACTCCACCACCCACCACACCAAACCTCCACATCAACCCACTACACCAACCCACCACCAACCCTGACAGTCACACACCCACAGCCCCCCCCCCCACCACCACCACCACACACACACACACACACACACACATATAACCTCACCCCATGTCCCCCAATGCAGGCTACACAGGCCAACAGTGCAGCACTGAGGGCTCTGACGATTTCAAAAACTATCTGCTAGTCAGACATCCGACCACCACACCGATCCCCCCACCCCCACCCACCCACCCACCAAAACATACAGTGCAGGCTGCACAGGCCAATGGATGTAGCACTGAGGGCTTTGACCACTTCAAAGACTGTCTGACAGTCACACACACAGCACCCGCACCACACCGATCCCCCCACACACACCCAATGCATGCTGCACAGGCCAACGGGTGTAGCACTGAGGGATTTGATCATTTCAAGAACTGTCGGATAGTCACACACCCACGCCACACCAACCTCCCCCCCACACCCAATGCATGCTGCACAGGCCAACGGGTGTAGCACTGAGAGATTTGACCACTTCCAAAACTGTCTGAAAGTCACACACACAGCACCCGCACCACACCGATCCCCCCCCCACACACACACACAAACTTGACAGGCCGCACAGGCCAATGGGTGCATTTATGAGGAATATGACCAGTTCAAGGACCGTCTGATAGTCGCACACCCACACCACACCTACCCCGCCCCACAACCTCACCCCAGCGCAGGCTACTCAGGCCGATGGGTGCAGTAGAGAGGGATTTGACAAGCGCAAGAACCGTCTGATAGTTGCACACGCACACCACACCAACCCCCCCCCACACACAACACCACCCCAGTGCAGGCTACTCAGGCCAGTGGGTGCAGTGGAGAAGGATTTGACGAGCGCAAGAACTGTCTGACAGTCAAACACACCACACACACCACCACCACACCAATCACTGCAAAAACAGGCTAACAGGCCAATGGGTGTAGCACTGAGGGCTTTGACAAGCGCAAAGACTGTATGACAGTCACACCCTCACCACCCACACCACCACCACCCACACCATCACCACCACCACCTCACCAATCACTGCAAATGCAGGCTAACAGGCCAATGGGTGTAGCACTGAGGGCTTTGACGAGCGCAAAGACTGTGTGTCAGTCACACCCACACCACCCACACCACCACCACACCAATCCCCCCACCACCAACACCACCACCAACACACCAATCACCCCAAGAGCAGGCTAACAGGCCAATGGGTGCAGCACTGAGGGCTTTGACGAGCGCAAAAATTGTATGACAGTCACACCCACACCACCCACACCACCACCACATTAATCCCCCCCAACCACAACCACCACCAATCACCGCAAATGCATGCTGCACAGGCCAACGGGTGTAGCACTGAGAGATTCGACCAGTTCAAGGACTGTCTGATAGTCACACACACACACACAAATCCCCCCCCACCCCGACACACACGCACGCACACACCCAAAAAATGCAGGCTGCACAAGCCAACGGGTGCAGCACTGAGGGCTTTGACGAGCGCAAAAACTGTATGATCGCCGATTTCGAGGACACACCACGCTGGTTGACACAAAATGGTCACAAGTATGTCAACAATAGGATGGTGGAGCCAAAAAGCACACCCTGGTTTGTGAACTTCCACCAAGGACGCAAAAATCTGAAGTCGTGTGAGGAGCGCCTTGCATACCTGAAACAGGTGAGTCTTGAACATATTGAATTTGAACCTAGTTACAGGGATCCAATCACGTTCTTGAACAGATTGAATTCGGCCTTTGTAACACAGATCTTATCGCATTCTTGCACTAGGAGGCAAACAAATGGGATGTGGCAGCACCCAAAAACACACCCTGGTTTGTGAACTTCCACCAAGGACGCAAAAATTCAAAAAAATCAAAAATGTCAAGTCGTGTGAAGAACGCCTTGCGTACCTCAAACAGGTGTGCCTTCAAAAGCTTTGTAGCAAATCAAATTTGTATCATATCGAATTGTGCCCCATTTCTACTGGACTCGATTTGTGCACAAATCGAGCAAGGTTGCAAAAATCTCAAGTCATGCGAGGAGCCTCTTGTGTCCCTCAAACAGGTGTGCCTTCAAAAGCTTTGTATCAAATCAAATCGATTTGTGGCCCATTCATCCTCGCCTCGCTTTGTGCACAAATCGAGCAAGGGTGCAAAAATCAAATAGAAAATCTGAAGTCGTGTGAGGAGTGTCTTGCGTACCTCAAACAGGTGAGCCTTCAAAAGCTTGAATTTGAACTTGGTTACATGGATCCAATCGCATTCATGAACTAGGCAGCACAACAACATAATCTCGTGTGAGTAACAGGGTACTACTTTCTGTCAAATTGGCCAGCGCTTAAAGCGCACAAACGTCAAATTGGTCAGCGCTTAAAGCGCATAAACGTCAAATTGGCCAGCGCTTTCTTGTGCAAAACTGCACGCTCGGCCCATAGGGGGTCAAAAAACTGTGCGAAGCACGCAGTGGGGCTCAAAAAGCGTGCGCGAACTCGCGCTGCCGTGTGCACTTTGTGGCACCCTGGTTAGTAACGTCTTTTGTACCTGAAACAGGTGTGTCTTGAACATATTGAATTTGAAATTGGTTACATGTGATGGACCCAATCACGTTCTTGAACAAGGCAGCATAACAAGAGGATGACAGCTAAACCCTGAACCCAAGAACACACCCTGGTTTAAGACCATCCATGAAGGTCGCAAACATCTGAAGTTGAGCGAAAATCATCTTGTTTGCTTGCTTGTTCGTTTGAAACAGTACAGGGGGTAGCCAAATAGGCTAAAGGGACTCGCCCAACCTTGGAATTAGGAGGGTATAAATATAAAAAGCCCTGATGAACTGAATCCCAAACTCGAAAGCTTTCGACAGGAGTTCTAAGCTACATGCTACAGAGGGGGGAAGCTACCCTCCAGTGAGCTAGCATCCACGAGCCAGATCCTCATCGGGTTTAGGATATAGGGTTTAGGGTATAGGAGATCTGGCTTGTGGATGCTAGCTCACTGGAGGGTAGCTTCCCCCCTCCACATGCTACAGTGATAATTGTATTTTGTGATTTGCTTATCTCGACAGGAAATACAATTTGCTTATCTCAACAGGAAATCAGCCCCCTTATCCCGACAGGAAATCTGATTTGCTTATCTGGACAGGAAATCCGATTTGCTTATCTAGACAGGAAATCCGAATTGCTTATCTCAACAGGAAATCCAGTTTACTTATCTAGACATGAAATCAACTCCCTTATCTCGACTTCTACTTCACCCCAGCCAGGACCTCCTTTCCTCTCCCACCACAGGCCAACTGGGACTTTTATGCCAATGATTACACCATCCCGTTATTGTGTTCACGTTTACGTCACCCCGACCAGTACCTACTCTCCTGTCTCCCTGCAGACCAACTGGGACTTCTGTGCCACAGATAACACCATTCCGCTATTGTGTTATACACTAATACATCATCCCGACCAGTACCTACTTTATTCTCCCACCACAGGCCAACTGGGACTTTTATGCTAAGGGTAACACCATTCCGCTTTTGTGTTATACACTTATACTTCACCCCGACCAGTACCTACTTTATTCTCCCACCTCAGGCCAACTGGGACTTTTATGCTAAGGGTAACACCATTCCACGTATACACTTATACTTCACCCAAACCAGGACCTACCTTCCTGTCCCATATCCCATATCTCAGTATCACAATATCTCCTCTCTTTTCTCACCACAGCCCAACTGAGACTTCTGCGCCCTTGAATGCAGCATTCCACTATTATGTAATACACTGTATACTTCACCCCAACCAGTACCTACTCTCCTGTCCCGTATCTCCGTATCCCAATATCTCAGTATCTCCTTTCTTGTCCCACCACAGACCATCCGGAACTTCTCCGCCAATGAGTACACCATTCCACTATCGTGTAGTACACTTATACATCATCCCAACCAGTACCTACTTTATTCTCCCACCACAGGCCAACTGGGACTTTTATGCTAAGGGTAACACCATTCCGCTATTGTGTTATACACTTCTACATCATCCCGACCAGTACCTACTTTATTCTCCCACCTCAGGCCAACTGGGACTTTTATGCTAAGGGTAACACCATTCCACTATCATGTAGTACACTTATACTTCACCCCAACCAGGACCTACCTTCCTGTCCCATATCCCAGTATCGAAGTATCACAGTACCAAAGCATCACAGTATCACCTTTATTGTCACACCGCAGGCCAACTGGGACTTCTACGCCAATGAGTACACCATCCCATCCGGAGAGCCGAGTTTGTGCCGCCAGTTCAGTCACATGCTCATGTTCCGCAACCCAATCCAGTGGCTGCAGTCACACATGCACCTTCACCTCCGCTCCTGTCCCACCACAGGCCAACTGGGACTTCTACGCCAATGAGTACACCATCCCATCCGGAGAGCCGAGTTTGTGCCGCCAGTTCAGTCACATGCTCATGTTCCGCAACCCAATCCAGTGGCTGCAGTCACACATGCACCTTCACCTCCGCTCCTGTCCCACCGCAGGCCAACTGGGACTTCTACGCCAATGAGTACACCATCCCATCCGGAGAGCCGAGTTTGTGCCGTCAGTTCAGTCACATGCTCATGTTCCGCAACCCAATCCAGTGGCTGCAGTCACACATGCACCTTCACCTCCGCTCCTGTCCCACCGCAGGCCAACTGGGACTTCTACGCCAATGAGTACACCATCCCATCCGGAGAGCCGAGTTTGTGCCGCCAGTTCAGTCACATGCTCATGTTCCGTGACCCAATCAAGCGGCTGAGGTCACACATGAGCTGGATCCAGAAGTTGTACAAGGAGCTATATGTGGAGACCAACACGTCAGAGGTGTTTGAGTGAGTCATATCATAGTGCTTCAGTGAGAAGTGTAACAGTGTGTGACCCAATCCAGCGCCTCGAGTAACATTGTTTGACTGAAGATCATAACCATTATCAGAATCAATATCAGAGTCAAGATCTGATACAAAGGCTCTATAAGGAGCTATATGTGGAGACCAACATGTCAGAGGTGTTTGAGTGAGTCATGTAGCAGTGTTTGAGTGAGTAGTGTAACAGTGTGTAACCCAATCCAGCGGCTGAGGTCACCCCCCCACACACATACCCCCTCCCACACACATACACTCACACTTACACTCACACCCGCTGCACACACATATGGACATATACACATACGCCCACACACACACGTACACTTACACCCGCCACGCACATACACATACGCTCACATACATACACACACAAACACAAATATCCCCCCCACACACACACACCTGCCTCAGGAACCACACCTCAGGCTTCTGGGAGCGCTTGCTCCCTGCTGGGGTGAACAACTTCTACATTCGATCCCTGCTGGGTGAGCGAATACACCTGCCGCACACATACAAACACACATCCCCGCCCCCTCCTTCACACACTCACAAACACACACCTGCCACAGGACCACACCTCCGGCTTCTTGGATCGCTTGCTCCCTGCTGGTGTGAACAACTATCACATCCGATCCCTGCTGGGTGAGCGAATACACCTGCCGCACATATACACATACGCTCGCATACATACACACACAAACACACATACCCCCACCCCCCACACACACACACTTACACCCGCCGCACACCCCTGCCACAGGAACCGCACCTCAGGCTTCTGGGAGCGCTTGCTTCCTGCTGGCGTGAACAACTACTACATCCGATCCCTGCTGGGTGAGCGAATGTTCAGGTACCCCGTGCTACCCCTGAATCTGACGCATGCACACAAGGCGTCTTTGCAGGTGTGTGGACTGACAGTGGGGTGTGGGGATGGATGGATGGCGGGGTGAGTACTCTGATCTGACTTCAAATATCGAGCATTCAACTTCAACTGTGGCGCCCAACATACAATTCAAAACCAACTTCGCACCTTACCTCTGAATCTGACGCATGCACACAAGGCATCTATGCAGGTGTGTGGATCGAAGCATGGCGGGGCAAGTACTCTGATCTAACTTGAAGTTTGCAGCATTCAACTTCAACTGTGGTGCCCAACATACGATTAAAATCCAACTTCACACCTCACCCCTGAATCTGACGCAAGCACACAAGGCTTATACAGACTGGTCATCCTAGCATCTGAAGAAACTGAACCCATGACTCCTGCAACATTTTGTAGATAGTGCAACATGACATCCCCCATCAACAACCAATGCAGACCAATCCAGACCAATCCAGACCAATGCAAACTGGTCATCCTGGCACCTGTAGAAAGTGAACCCATGACTCCTGCTCTATTGTTTAGATATTGCAACATGACATCCTCCATCAACAACAACCAATGCAGACAAATACAGACCAATACAGACAAGTACAGACAAATACAGACTGGTCATCCTGGCCCCTGTAGAAAGTGAACCCATGACTGCTGCTACATTTTGTAGATAGTGCAACATGACATCCACCATCAACAACCAATGCAGACAAATCCAGACAAAACCAGACCAACGCAGACTGGTCATCCTAGCACCCGAAGAAACTGAACCCATGACTCCTGCTCTATTGTTTAGATATTGCAACATGACATCTCCCATCAACAACCAATACAGACCAATGCAGACAAATCCAGACCAATACAGAAAGGGAGAGGCATCAATCTATATAGATCTATATTGGCGAAGCTGGATTTTTTTAAATCGGCATAGGGCACATTACAAAAATCAAAATCTGGTTTTACAATTATGGCATAGGGCACCATATCACATTGCAGGCGCTTCGACTGGATTTTCCAGTGTCTATCTGATGTAACTGCATATGTTGGAGATATACACAATATATCTATTTGCTATATATAGATCTATATAGATCTATTTTTTGGGGCAATATAGATATATTTGCCGCCCCCTAAATACAGACCAATTCGGACTGGTCATCCTGTCCCCTGTACCAACAAACCCCCAAATGAACAACAACCCTGTACCAACAAACCCCCAAATGACTCCTGCTCCCCTGTACAAACAAACCCCCAAATGAACAACAACTCTGTACAAACAAACCCCCAAATGAACAACATGTACAGACCAATTCAGGCTGGTCATCCTGACCCCTGTCCAGACAAATCCCATGACTCCTGCTTCATTGCTCAGGTGTTGCAACATAACGTCCTCCTCACCTTGGAAAACCAATCCAGATCAATCCAGCCCAATGCAGACAGGTCATCCTGGTACCCGAAGAAAATGAACCCATGACCACACACACACACTCCTGCTCCCTTGCTCAGGTATTGCAACATGACGTCCTCCTCACCTTAGAAAACCAATTCAGACCAATCCAGATCAATCCAGCCCAATACAGACAGGTCATCCTGGCACCCGAAGAAAATGAACCCATGACCACACACACACACCAACTCCTGCTCCCTCGCCCAGGTATTGCAACATGACGTCCTCCTCACCTTAGAAAACCAATCCAGACAAATCCAGATCAATCCAGCCCAATGCAGACTGGTCATCCTGGCATCCGAAGAAAATGAACCCATGACCGCACACACGCACACACCGACTTCTGCTCCCTCGCTCAGGTATTGCAACATGACGTCCTCCTTACATTGGAAAACCGTGAGTTCAATGATGTGACCATGAGGCTAGGCATGGGGTGGGAGAACCCTCTACAAGAGGGCCAGATCCGCAGCTCAAGCCACATGAAGGATGAAATCAAGATGCCCCCGGATTACCAGCGGCTGATTTCAAACAACCAGCTTGATATGAAGGTGTGAGGGTAGGGCTGAGGGATGGTATGAGGGGTGTGTGGGAGGGGGGGGGGGGGGCACATTCACCTGAAATCCAGCGCCATGCAGCGGTTGATTTCAAACAACCAGCTTGATATGAAGGTGAGACTAAACAAATAGTATGCCTTATTCCGCATGAGGTTTGGGGGGGGGGGGGGGGGGGGGGGGGGCAGCCCGTTTGCTTGCACTGGGGCCAACCAAAAGTAATGATAACGCCTGGTGGGGCGTGGTGTTAAGGGAGCCCGTCGTACGCCGGTGGGGAGCGGTCTCCTACCTCAACTGGACAAGCTACCATCGCGGTTGACGACGACCTGCAACGCCAAGAGCGACCGAAGGGGGAGTCGAACCCCCGACTCTTCGTTCCTTAGCAATCTGGTCTACCACTACACCATTGTAATCGCTAAAGAGGCTGGATGGGCCAACCACAAGGTAAGAGTAAATAGATAGGATGCCTTATTACGAGGCATGAGGTTGGGGGGGGGCAGCCTGTTTGCTAGCACTGAGCCCAACCAGCTTGATATGCAAGTGCGAGGGTAGGGGTGAGGGATGGTGCGAGGGTAGGGGTGAGGGGGGTGTGGGAGGGTAGGTGGGGTCGGGGTGGGGGAGGTTGGTCGAGAGGGCTGCCTAGAAGCTGCTGCTGGTAGTTGAAAAGAAAAGGTATGTGTAGGATCAAGTTAAGTCTCGTCTCACTAGAGCACCTCACGGGTATCATTTTCATGGGACTGCCTTTATACCAGATTTGTTTTCAACATACATTTATACTGCACAGACCAACCATAGGTAACCAAATGGGTCTACAACACAGCTTGGAGTTAGTAGACCCCCCGATTTCGCGAAATCACGGCGATTTGGCAAAAAAACGATTTTGACCAACCGTATTGTTGTGTCGCTGCATAGGTCTGACTACTTATGGGCCGACCATTGGATGGGTCTACTAACTAGCTTGGAGTTAACAATAATTTTCGTTTTTGGCAGAGCCCCCCACCCCTTCCCGCCCTTTTTTGTTTTTGGCAGAGCCCCTCCTTCTGGGGGGCGGGAGCCCCCAAGGCCACCGCTTTGTCCAAGTGTCTGTCTGTCCGTCGGCGTTCCAACCCTGGGTCTCATAAACCCACTCTCCACCCTTCCAAACCTCGGACAGCTTGAACCTCACTGCCAAATTCAAACCCATTCCATTTGAAAGACGCGTTTGAACCTTTGGCCCCACTTCAAATACACATTTTGAGCTTTAAAAAAACATTCAAACTCGACAGTAACAGTAACAAACCATTACGATTAATAAACATTCAAACTCGACAGTATCAGTAACAATCCATTCAATCTCTTGACTGACAACGCTGTTGAACCACTGCAGGTATACCACTTAACACAGCAGCTCCAAGCATTGGATATGGTAATGTTCAACTATGTGCGGCAGCAAGGGAAGACAGGGCCAGTGAGGGTGGGCAGCAAATGCGGCTATGCCACAGGGGCAGTCACTCCACCTAGAGCTGCATCCCATCTCGCACACAGAGCCTTCGGCCTGTTGGGCTAGGGCAGACAAGCAGAGTCACTCAGTCTGGGCGCTTGCAACCCCCAATGACAGGGGCAGTTCCAACCACCCAGCAAGGAAAGACAGGGTCAGTGAGGGTGGGCAGCAAATGCTTCTATGCCACAGGGTCAGGCACCCCATCTGGAGCTACTGTGTCACACAGGGCGTTTGGCCTTTGGGCTAGAAGCAGACAAGCAGAGCCAGTCAGACTGGACACTTGCAACCTCCAATGACGGTGGCAGTTCCACCCACCCAGCAAGGGAAGTCAGGGGCAGTGAGGGTGGGCAGCAAATGCTGCTATGCCACAGGGTCAGGCACCCCATCTGGAGCTACTGTCTCATGCATGGCCTTCAGCCTGTTGGGATAGGAACCGACAAGAAGAGACAGTCAGTCTAGATGATTACAACCACCAACCAACCACCAACAAACAGGGCTGTATTGGCCAGCTATGCCAACAAACAGCCAACCACCAACGAGCAGGGCTGTATTGGCCAGCTATGCCAACAACCAGCCAACCACCAGCAAGCAGGGCTGTATTGGCCAGCTATGCCAGCAACCAACCACCAACAAGCAGGGCTGTATTGGCCAGCTATGCCAACAAACAGCCAACCACAAACAAGCAGGGAAGTATTGGCCAGCTATGCCAGCAACCAACCACCAACCAACCACCAACGAGCAGGGCTGTATTGGCCAGCTATGCCAACAACCAACCACCAACAAGCAGGGCTGTATTGGCCAGCTATGCCAAGAACATGGATTAGAACAGGGTCAGTGAGGGTAGGCAGCAAATGCAGCTATGCCACAGGCTCAGGCACCTCATTTGGATCTGTACCCCATCTCTCACACAGGGCCTTCAGTCTGTTGGGCTAGAAGGCATGGAATGTGGTATGTAGATGCTTGTAGAAACTCATTTTTTCATTTGACTCGTCGCAAAATGAGTGACTCGGTGCAACCCCAGTGCAACGGGCTGCCCCCCAAACCCCGTGCAGGCCAGGAGGGTTGGGTAGGGCGACACACTGCCCCCCAAACACCGCGCTGCCCTGCAAACCCGGCCGGGGGGGTCAGTTAGGGCCTTTCTGACTAGTTTAGTAGGACCCATGCAGCGACAGAATGGCGACAGGGTGCGCAAAAGAGCAATGCTAGTAGACACTGTTTCATTGTTGGGCTACTCATGGCAGCTTCCTCTTAGCTCCAATATCCAGTCACTGGGTCAAAATCAATGCTAGCAGCTGCATTGGAATGCATGTGATATCAGCTTGCAGACGCACAAGATAGCTCCATGTTTGGCCCAAGGACAGGGAAAGGGAGCTGCCTAGAAGCTGCTACGCGTAGCCAAAAAAATAAGAGAGTTTGTAGGCCTTTGCGATCGTGGGCACTTCAGGTTGGAAAGGAGTGTAGCAAATAAAAAGCTACCACCTTGTATGTTTCAGTCCGTGGTTCAGGGTAGTACGAAGCGCGCGCGGCAGCGCGATTTCGCGCACACTTTTTGAGCCCCACTGCGCGTTTCGCGCAGTTTTTTCGACCCCCTGTAGACGCAGCGCGCAGTTTTTGCGCTTATTGCACTACAAAGCGCTGACCAATTTGACGGTTGTGCGCTTTAAGCGCTGACCAATTTGACGAAATGTAGTATCCTGCCGTGGGTAGCCCAATAGGCTCAAGGGAATTGGGTTTAGACCCAATATCTCAATAATAAATATGATTCTGTCAGTTTCCAGATGCACTTCGTTGCTATATGTTTGGCTAGGTAGCAAGCCACCGGAGCTATCTAGAAGCTGCTTCTGCTGTTAGCTGAAAAAAACAGCTATGGTGAGTGCATACAATACTGCATCACACTCATGTGTGCAGAATGCAATCACATGGCCGTCACACTCTTGCAATCATATTCAGCCAGCTCGTTTGCTTGCACTGGGGGTAACCACCAAAAGGAGTACTGCAGTACAGCAAGCTGTATTAGTTCGTTAAGGCTATCAAGAAGAACCAACACATCACTAATACTTTGAAATATAGTTTCAGAGCCGAAATTATGGAAACATTTACAAGTATCCTTAATTCTGAGGAAATGGGTAGCGTATTGGCATGTATTGAGAACGTCAACGCAGGTGCTGTAAACTCTTATGCACTTTTCAACTTGAACTTGAACTTGGTTACATAGCTTCAGCCAGCAATTTGGCTGCTCGCCGTCTTCGGCAGTAAAAAAACTTTCCAGGAAAATGTAAACTCGAACAAATCACTTTGTTTTTCTTTTCATTTTTTCATATTCATTTTTAGTCAGTCCATTCAAAGAACACATGGTGTTCATCTTGAACGATTCCAGAATCACATAGAACTTGAACTTGGTTACATAGCTTCAGCCAGCAATTTGGCTGCTCGCCGTCTTCGGCAGTAAAAAACATATTACTAGGTAAACTCGAACAATGTTTTTCTTTCATTTCTTTTTTCATTTTTTATTCCTCTTCTTCCGAACGAGAAAACAGTACAAAAAATAACCTATTAATATAAAAAAAAACTTGATTCAGTCTCTTCATACATTCATGGATGAACAAAGGAAGCTTCTCTCGCCTTTCAACTTCTGGATTGCACATCAGATAATGTAAAGGAATCATTTTGCTCTCCGATTGGGAAATCAGGCTCTGATACTTTCTTCTCGAATTCAGAAAGGCTTCGTCAGTATATTCAAAGAACACATGGTGTTCATCTTGAACGATTCCAGAATCACAGAGGTGGCACACTCGATCCATCCAAGGAACAATTGGACGTTTCCATCTATCAGTTTCCACCTTGAGGTAGTGGGAGGAAGTTATATATCTAGACATATTACGCACCACCTTGTGAGGTTGATCTCGGGTGAGATAATTAGGCATCTCTGGTTTCCCACTCTCATCCCATGAGGAGGACATCCAAGTCTGATACTTGAACTTGGAACTTACACAGCATTCTTCCTTCCTTGTGACCCTAAACTTTCATCTATATATAAATAGGGCACGTACAATAAAATAAAAGATGATTTGAGATTATGACCTTCTCCACTGTGCTCCAGATAACTGGATTCAGTTTCGAAGGTCCCACACCTCAATGTAAATTGGTGGCCAGAGATTCATCCTGGGAATCTTCCAATAAATTCAAGGCTGAACTATCATACCGTACTCAAAAACCTAACTTCGACTCTGGGCCGGCTTGTGGCACCCCTCCCCCTCCCCCTTGGTGGCAACGGAATCGCGCGGACTGAAGCCAGTTAGTTACGAGGCAGTTGGCTTACGTGTCAGGCTTCGCGTCGGTCGCGACCGCACAAACGGACAACGGGGTGACCCGGGAGGGGCGGTGGGAGGGGTGATCCGGGGTGCCCTCTGTTATCGGAGCGACAGGTTGCAACGGGTGGCAACCAGAGGGGAGGGGTGCCACGCCGGGGGGGGGGGGGGGGGGGGGCTAGGGTTTCGACCCGGATCCGGCATGATACGGTTTCCAAATGCCGGGAAGGTGGAACTAATCCGAGGAGTACAACGTCGCTAGGGCATTAGACACATCCTTGCTCCAACAGTCTTAGCGTTCTCTAGCCATACTGAGATCGGCTGGGGCAACGTTCCTCGTCATACCAGAGTTATTACCGCCCTCAACTAAGCAGAGACACCACGGTCACACCGGTCACACTGGAGGAGGAGGAGGAGGAGGAGGAGGAGGAGGAGCAATTTAACCTAAGGGTTCGGCGTCCGTGAGCGCCCTCGGGCGACGCCAGCCGGCGTTGCGCATGACCTGCGGATGCCGCATGGAAGCTTCGAGACGCAGAAGACCGAGACCGAGACCCAGACCCAGACCGAGACCCAGACCCAGACTCAGACCCAGACCCAGACCCAGACCCAGACCCAGATCGAGACCAAGACCCAGACCCAGACCCAGACCCAGACCCAGACCCAGACCCAGACCCAGACCCAGACCCAGACCCGACCCAGACCCAGACCCAGACCCAGACCCAGACCCAGACCCAGACCCAGACCCAGACCCAGACCCAGACCCAGACCCAGACCCAGACCCAGACCCAGACCCAGACCCAGACCCAGACCCAGACCCAGACCCAGACCCAGACCCAGACCCAGACCCAGACCCAGACCCAGACCCAGACCCAGACCCAGACCCGCCCAGACCCATACCGATACACAGACCGAGGCACAGACCGATACACAGACCCAGACCCAGACCGAGGCACAGACCGAGACACAGACCCACGAAACCAGACACAGACCGATATACAGACCGATACACAGACCGATACACAGACCGATACACAGACGCAGACCGAGACCCAGACCGACATACAGACCGATACCCAGACCGAGGCCGAGACCGAGACCGAGACCTAGATCGAGACCGAGACCCAGACCCAGACCCAGACCCAGACCGATACACAGACCCAGACCGAGACCCAGACCGATACACAGACCCAGACCGAGACCCAGACCGAGGCACAGACCGATACCCAGACCGAGGCACAGACCCAGACCGAGACACAGACCCACGAACGCGACCATGCGAGAGGCGACGCCAGCCGGCGTTGCGCATGCCACCTGCGCATGCCGCATGGAAGGTTCGAGACGCAGAAGGCCGAGACCCAGACCGAGACCCAGACCGAGACCCTGACCCAGACCGTAACCGAGACCCAGACCCAGACCGAGACCCAGACCGAGGCACAGACCGAGACCCAGACCGAGACCGAGACCCAGACCGAGACCCAGACCCGCCCAGACCCAGACCGATACACAAACCCAGACCGAGACCCCAGACCGATACACAGACCGATACCCAGACCGAGGCACAGACCGATACACAGACCCAGACCGAGACCCAGTCCCAGACCGAGACCCAGACCGAGGCACAGACCCAGACCGAGACACAGACCCACGAAACCACGACCGTGCGAGATGTGACCGCCCGGTAGGGCGGTCACCTCTAGTTATCACACTTTTTCACAAAGGATTTCCAGAATTTAATCACTGATTTCAACGAGTAATATTGGAATTGGGAATTGGCAACTAAGTCACCCGATAAGACACCATACCTATAAGGGGTAGGTGTGTCATACCTCTATATATGATACCACGTCATACCCAGGGGTATGAATGTATGCTGAAACTTTACCAAGGACCCACAGCACGTAATACCCTTGGCTATGATGTGGCAACGTAGCTATGAGTATGATGCATCATCATTCCTTTAGGTGATGTCATACCCTGGAGTATGATGTCACCTAACCGGGGACATACTGCTCGTTATACCCATAACGTCATAGCCAGGGTAGGATGAAACCTCGATATGGAATTATGGATATACCGGTGTATTGGACGTCATACCCATAGATATGTAGATTTATCACAATAATGAGTATGATGCCCCGCCATACCCGTATGTAGGATCTGAGTATCTAACGTCATACCTAGGGATATGATCAAACCTGGGGATGAATATATCGGAAGTCATACCCATAGCTAAGATGAGTCATCATACCAAGGAGTATAATGCATCGTCATACCCATATGTAGGATCTAACGTCATACCCAGGGGTAGGATGAAGCCTTGGTACCGGTATGGATATATTGGAAGTCATACCTATAGGTATGATGAGCCATCATGGCAATGAGAATGATGCATCGTCATACCCATGTGTAGGATGTAATTGCATACCCAGGGGTAGGATGAAAACTGGGTATGGATATACACTCTTGAGCATTCAGTGCTGATTCTGAACACTTTTTAAAGCTGCAGTACTTCAGAAGTTCATACATATTAAGATATCTCTTGGGCAACCAGTGCTGATCCTGACCATTTTCTTAAGCTACTCGAACGTAGTTTATAACAGATGGAGATCCCGTTGGCTCCCTCAAGCTGTGGGCGCATTTGGAGTCCAGATGGGAAACATAACTTGATGTTAGTTATGTATTTACAGTTTGTTGAGGCTGCTTGCCGTCTTTGGTAGTAACATCAGTACCCAACACATTCGGCTGGTTTGACCTTGGAACTTGAACTGTTACATGGCTCCAGCCAACAATTTGGCTGCTCGTCGCCTTCGGCAGTACTGGAATGAAAAATCAAAATCAAGTAATCAAATAATTTGGCGGGCATGAGAATAACAGTGCCTTCATTGTTAAGGAAGAGGCCCAGGGAACTCAGTGAGGCAAAATTTAGTCACATGCAGGGACTGCAGGGACTCTGGTGGTTAATACTCTTACATGAGAAGTATAAAGATAGCAACAGGAAGTACCTGCTGACTTCTAGTAGAGATGGCCGGGCAGTACAGCTAGTACTGCTATGGTGCGGTAGGCGGCGTCGCCACAGCCGGGGGCGTTGCCCCTGCCAGACAGGCGGTACAGAGACATGTGAGGACTCAGACTGGGGCGCACAAAGCCACTGTAGGTACGACGTATAAGTCGTACTATAACACAAAAGGCGACGTTGTTACAGCTGATGGCTGAACGTGTTTGGGTCATGGGTGGCCCATGCCACTCAGTTCAAGGGATGTCTAAAATGAAATGAAGTCAAGGTAAGTTATACAGTTGCTATGCTAACGAATATGCCATTATGCAGGATTCTGCACGTATGCTTCATCCCTGACCAACGAGTACGGTTTCCCCTCTTTCCAAAGGAGTAGCAATTCTTCTATTCTACTGATAATGTCAATATAAAGGATAACACATGTATGCTTCACCCTTGAACAACAAGTACGCTTTCGCCTCGTTCCAACATCTTGATGTCCTTCTCAAACTCTGCCAATTGGCGCTCAAGCTCTTCCTTCCTTTGCTTAGCCATATCGGAGTCCAGGACAAATGACAGCTTCTGGTAGGCAGTGTTCACAGTGCCCCACTTGGTCTTCAGGTGTCTAAGCAGCTGTTTGCGCTCGGTTGGCTCTAGCTGGCTCACGTGTTGTTGATCGGTCTGGGGGGCAGGAGAAACACGTAAGGGTCGGCACTGGGTTGAGATAAATAAATAAATGGTATGCCTTATTCCAAAGTGTGAGGTTGAAGGGACCAGCCCGTTTGCTTGCACTGGGGCCTACCATCAACATACATTCGTACACATGAGTGCAAATGTAAACTACTGGCCCAGTGCTCCTGCGTGGCTATGTGTGATGTGCTAGCATAGCCTTCCTTTTCAGCTACGAGCACAAGCTTCTGGGCAGCTCCCCTGTCTGGCTAGTCAGCCCAAACTGATGCCACCTAGTAATAAGGCAAACTATTTATTTATTTGTATATATAATAACTAACTAACTATTTATTTATTTGTATATATATAACTATTTATTTATTTGTATATATATATATCTATAAATATATATAATATATATATATATATATATATATATATATATATCTATATATATATATATATATATATATATCTATATATATATATCTATATATATATATATATATATATATGCGTATGATATATGTATGCGTATATATATATGCGTATTTGTATATAATATATATATATGTATAAATATATATATATATATGCGTATGAGCAGCTTTTACATAAATTTAACTCACCGGCTGTGTTCGCATGCGGACGTACTGCTCAAAGCTATCCTTCTCCTGCTGCACCTGCTGCATGTTCCTTTTTAAATACGCGGGGGTCATGCCGTAGCCAGGCCGTGATGTCCACTGGAAGTCAGGTTGGGGGACCTTGCCGGGCTTAGCTAGAATGACACCCACTGCATTGGTGGTGATGTAGTCCTTGTTGCTCGTAAGGCCCATGATGGGCTTGTCATTTCGATCTGGGACAGAGGCCCTCAGCTTGGTCTTGGGGTTGGAGGGGGAGGTGGCTGCAAATGGAGAGGGAATAGCAACATTAGGTTGGTGGAAGGGTATTGGTTGTACGAGCCATTGCATGTTGCTCATTGCTCCAGGCAGTGTGGAACAGTATGACAAATAGAGGATGTGCAGCCACGAAAATCACACAGTCACACACAGTCACACAAACAGAGGAGTTGCAGTCATGAGGATCAGCTGTTGCCATCTGTCCAACATTCGTCCATGAAGTGTCCGATCGTTATTCCATTACCTTCATGCTAAGATGCGCAAGTATACGGATATCATGTAATCGCGTAATTATGCCCGGTAAGGGGAAACTAGATGACATGTGAAGCAAGTGTAACTCACGTGTTGGGAGGACGGGCTCTTTCTCGTGCTTTCTAAGAAAATGCTGAGGAGGATGCGCATTTGTTCCATTGGGAGTTCCGAAGGAAGCGTGACCTTGCAACTTGGTCTGGCCGAAGGGGAGTGTAGACGGGTGCACCTTCGACTCGTGCTGCGGTTGTGAAAACGAACAAGCAGATCATCAGAGGAGGGGACTGCAGACGTTTGATGTTTGATGAGCACATGCTGCCTGAGGAGGCCGCCTGAGTTGGTGAAAGGTGCAAAAGGGAAATGTGCACGATGGGGCGCCCAGCGCCCATGTCGGCCAACGGGTTACTCCGGGTTACTCTTCTTGTGTTGTGAGTGCAAGGAGGCATTCGAAGATGGACTTGTCTACATGGCGGTAGCCTGAAGGCAGCTAGAGTCATTCGGCAGTGACGGAGGTAGAGGGCACACGCTCGCATAGGGAAGAGTGTGGGCGTGCGGACAGGGGGCACGCGCCCATCAGTTTTGTGTGTAGCGCATAACGCAGTCTTGTGAGAAGTGCATGGGGCAGGGTAAGTGCGCATGCGTGGGGAGAGATGCTCACCCTCGATATGTGCCTAAGAGGAGGTACATGAATCTGCTCCTCTCTCGGGATGAGGCTGTAGATGCTTTCCTCTTGGCCATGCATCTCACGCATTGATCGCCGGGGAATGCTCATGTCGAATACTTATCTAGGAACGAGTGTCAGTGTGGTCTCGAAGGGTTGAGAATGAGCTGCGGATCCACGAAATTGGCTAGGCAGATAGCAGAAATGAATACACAGCTAGCATGAATCGTTTAAATACATCCGGTGTACTGCGGTTGAAGATACTCCGACTTTCTAAGGGGATAAGCTGGGATAAGTTTCATATTTGTGAGTCCAACTGCCAGCTGCCATTTCGGGTCGCCGCTGCCGCTGGTGAGGGCCTGTTTGGCGGAGTCCCCCTTCTGGGGGGCGGGAGCCCCCAGGATCACCCGCCCTCGGGGTCACCTCGGCCCCTCCCCTCTGGCTCCGATAAAACTCGACGCCAATTGTCCGCTTGTCCGCGTCGCTTGCAACGCCGCCTAGGACTTGTCCTACCACGCCAGCTAGGACTTCCTAGCCGACGTGGAGCCGGTTTGGGAGGCCGATCTGGAGCAGAGCACTGTCGAGCAGCAGCTGCGATTAACTCAGCTCCCTCTTCAATTTTGATACACAATTCAATCGGTTTTCAAAATTGTCTCAGCGGATTCAAGGTATTTGAATTCGAACCATGCAGATCGCAGCTATCCTATGCGCGTCCCTGCTAATATTGCTCAGCTCGCCCTTCACTTTAGCCCAGCACGGCGCGGATAGCCTGTTGGGGGTTTATGCCGAGCGGAATGATGTCGAGAGGATGCAGGTTGCGCTAAAAGATGGGGCAGACGTGAACAAGAGAGGGTCACAGAAGAGAACCCCTCTCATGTCTGCAACCCTTGGTGGCTCAGTGGATGCTGTGAAGCTTCTGCTTGAGCAACCTGGTGTTGATACAACAATTCCTGAGAAGGATGGATACACCCCCATGCATGGCGCTGGATTTCAGGTGTGTGAATGTGTGCCCCACCCCTCTCCACCAACCTCCCCTACCCCGCCCCACACCCTACCTACCCATGCACCCTCCCACACCCCCTTCACCCGCCTTCCACCACTTACCCCACACCTCACACCTACCCCACCCCTCACACAATCACTCACCCCTCCATCTACCTCGGCCTCGCCCCTCCCACCCATTCCCCCCCCTCACATACCATCCCCCCGGCCCCTTACACCTACCTCACCCGCACAAACAACCGCCACCCCGCCCACCAGCCCCCCAACCCGCACAAGCCAGCGCCAAACCCGGACACCCCTGCGCACCAACCCACCCACCCCCCCGCACACATAGCCAATCCACCACCCCGCACCACACAAACCGCACCCCGCACACCATTCCCCCCCCCAGCCCACCGACCCGCCCCCGCCCACCAGGCCGCACCCTGCCACCAGCCACCCCACCCAGTCCCACACAACCGCGCCCCGCAACAGGCACACCCCACCCCTCCCACTTACCCCTTCCCTCCACCATCCCTCACCCCTCACACCATCCACCACCCCTCACACACAACCTCACCCCTCACACCATTCCCCACCCCTCCCACCTACCCCTCCCCTCCCACCATCCCTCACCCCTCACACCATCCCCACCCCTCACACCACAAACCCACCCCCCCACCATCCCCCACCCCTCACACCATCCCCCACCCCCCACCCCCCACCCCTACCCTCGCGCCCCTCACACCTACCCTCACCCCTCACACCGACCTTCGCCCCCCGTGCGCCCCCTGCTACACCAGGCATGGCTGGGGCAAGGCAAGGCGAAGTTAGTAAATATGAGTGAATGAATAATATAAGTGAATGTTAGTTTTTATTAGACGGACGAGCCGTCTCACCAGAATTTTGAATTTGTTTCAAAAGCCAATATTATTGTGACACTATAATTATATTAGTGACTGTAAGTTTTTCAAACACTTATATTTGTTGCCGTTCCTTAGGCATGGCGTACACGTCACCAATTCACTTACTTTGGAAGGCGATTCGGCAAAAAACTGCACCAGCGACCACACCCGCCCGTTTACGATGATGAAGATGGCGTACTTCTAAAGCAGTACGCAGCGTGCGAGGGGGTGTGTATGAGCCAATGCGCCCGAAACGTTAATCGACGCCCAGTGTATAACCCGTAATACACGTGTAATACCCGTAATACACGCCCAGGACGAACACTAGACATGGCACCAACATCACCAATCTTCCAAACTGACATTTAGTCTTCTGATGCAGGGGCCATGTAATGATAACACCTGGTGGGGCGTGGTATTAAGGAAACCCCATCTTACGGCGGTAGAGAACGGGCTGCTACTTTACCAGGACAAAGGTTCCATGGTGGTTGACAGCGACCGCGGACACTAAAGCGCACCCATAGGGATTCGAACCCTGCAGTTTCTTGCTTCTTCGAGCTCTGCCATTGAGCCATTCGTCGAAACGGGATAGGGGGGGGGGGGGGGGGGGGGGGGGGGCATGTAGGGCGTTTCCCAGGGATTTGTTTTCAAATTTAGAAGAGGAAATCTTATTCCTTTTCTTTTTTCCCCCCCCTGTTTTCCTCCCAAAACAGGATCCTTACTCCGATTTTGGTAGATTTTGGTCATTTTTAGTCAATTTCAGCAGGAGTATAAAAAAAAGGGGGGACACCTATCCCTAAAAAACCTGAGGGGGGCTGCCCCCCCCCCCCCCCCCCCCCCCCCCCCCCTTTAAATCGAAATACCCCCTTTAAAAAAAACTTAGATATGGATTGTGGGGTTTTACAGTATGGCGCACATAATGGCGTCCTCGGAATTCCCACACAGGGATTGTCTGATAGTCAAAATTCAGTTTTTCAACCCCATTCACCCAACAACCCACCCACCCACCCACCCACCCAAGGGGTAGATACTTATTGCGGAAGTTCCAAAGTGGTGCCAATGGACTGCCCTTACCAAGGCCTACTCAAGGGTGGTCTCAGAATGCCATTTAAAGGTCTGAGTAAAAAGTTAGAAAACAATCTGAGGAGGGCTGACCACCCCCCACCCCCCACGCCCCCCTAAATGAGGTGCTCAGAATGACCTGAAAAATGTCTCATAATATCGCAATAATACATGCGATTACAGCCCCATTATCAGAAAAAATCGATTGGGAGAATGAAATTTTTGGAGGCCTTGACACCTCCTGATTTCAGTAAAAAATAAAGAAAACAACTTTTTGTTTAGGTTTCTTATTCCGATCATTTTAGCCAAAAGGGGGTCTCGTATTCCAATCATAATATATTTCGGAAAAAATATCCCTGGGCGTTTCATAGACCAAAGTGACCTCGTCAAATCGGGACCAGCTCCGGAATATGGTTCACCTCATCTTGAAAATATATAAAAAAACTTTTTGGACCCGAATTAACCTGAAGGGGAACCAAATCACCATAAAACTGGTAACAATCATAATCATGGCATGTACATCAGTCAGATCCCTATGACGCTGAAGATGGAGGGCCTCTCTCTAACAACCAGGAGGGGCAGGAGAATATACAGGTACTAGACGTGGGCACGCACGCACGCACGCACACACGCACTCACTCACGCACGCACGCACGCACGCACACACGCACGCATTCACTCACTCACGCACGCACGCACGCACGCATGCACTCACGCACGCACGCACGCACACACACACACACGCACTCTGATGCAGGGGTCATGTACATCAGTCAGATCCCCACCACGCACAATAATGGGAACGTGCCAGTACACTAAAACAACAAATCAAGCAAGAATTATAAACAAACGAGAGACACGTCATATAGGAATCCTCCACTGTTTGTTTGCTTGCGACATGTCGCAAATTGAGCGACTCAGTACGGCCCCAGTGCGGCGAGCTGCCCCCAGAACTGTGTGGATCGCGAAGCGTGGAGCCCAGGGGGTTCGGGGGGGCATATCTGACTAGTTTAGCCGGACTTAATACATGAGAGTGCATGTGTACATGTCTACATTAGATAACATGTGTACAATCCTTCATTAGAGCACATGACAACATGCGTATCAATCTACATTAGAGTACATGTCTACATTATATAGCATGTGTACAATCCTTCATTAGAGCACATGACAACATGCGTATCAATCTACATTATAATACATGTCAGGATGTGTATAAATCTGCATTAGAGCACATGCATAAAGTTCTTCATCAAAGCCCTTGTTTATAGTTCATCACCAGAATGCATGCAAATAGTTATACAATATAGTTTATACATTTATGTCACAGTACATGCATATAGTTCTTCAATAGTACTCGCTTTGTCCGTATCAGCTTATCAACGTCCTTGATTCCTCCTCTCTCAATCAATGACCTCAGGGTGAGCAGAGATTGCTTGTCTATGCATCCATCCATCCATGCTACAAGGCACCCTCACATAAACTATCACAAACACTACCCATCCATGCATGCTACAAGGCCCCATCAGAGCGCCTCCCCCTACCCATCCATCCATGCGACAAGGCACCCTCACATAAACTATCACAAACACTACCCATCCATGCATGCTACAAGGCCCCATCAGAGCGCCTCCCCCTACCCATCCATCCATGCTACAAGGCACCCTCACATAAACTATCACAAACACTACCCATCCATCCATGCCACAAGGCACCATCAGATCCCCTCACCCCACCCTTTATCCATGCTACAAGGCACCCTCACATAAACTATCACAAACCCTACCCATCCATCCATGCTACAAGGCCCCATCAGAGCGCCTCCCTGCCCCTTATCCCATCCTCCTCGCGAGCAGGCCCCTCACATAACTCACAACACTCTCCATCATCCATGCTACAAGTCCCATCAGAGGCGCCTCCCCCGACCCATCATCCATGGCGACCGTCACCCCACCTAACGATCACAAACACTATCCATCACATCCAGCTACAGAGCCCCCATCAGAAGCGCCTCCCCCTCCCATCCATCCATGCACAAGGCACCCTACATAACTAATCACATCACTAACCCATCCATGCATGCTACAAGGCCCCATCAGAGCGCCTCCCCCTACCCATCCACCATGCTACAAGGCCAACCCCTCACATAACGATCAACAAACACTATTCCATCCATCTTATGCTACGAGGCCCCATCAGAAGTGTCCTCCCCCGTACCCATCCATCCATGCTACAAGCACCCTCACCTAACTATCACAAACAACTATCCTCCATATGTACAAGGCCCCATCAGACGGCCTCCCCCTACCCACCATCCATGCTTACAAGGCACTCCTCACATAAACTCTCACAACACTATCCAGCCATCTATGCTACAGGCCCCATCAGACGCCTCCCCCTAGCCCCACATCCATCCATGCTACAAGGCACCCTCACATAAACTATCACAAACACTATCCATCCATCCATGCTACAAGGCCCCATCAGAGCGCCTCCCCCTACCCATCCATCCATGCTACAAGGCACCCTCACATAAACTATCACAATCACTACCCATCCATGCATGCCACAAGGCACCATCAGAGAGCCTCCCCCTACCCATCCATCCATGCGACAAGGCACCCTCACATAAACTATCACAAACACTATCCATCCATCATGCTACAAGGCCCCATCAGAGCGCCTCCCCCTACCCATCCATCCATGCTACAAGGCACCCTCACATAAACTATCACAAACACTACCCATCCATGCATGCTACAAGGCCCCATCAGAGCGCCTCCCCCTACCCATCCATCCATGCTACAAGGCACCCTCACATAAACTATCACAAACACTATCCATCCATCTATGCTACAAGGCCCCATCAGAGTGCCTCCCCCTACCCATCCATCCATGCTACAAGGCACCCTCACCTAAACTATCACAAACACTATCCATCCATCCATGCTACAAGGCCCCATCAGAGCGCCTCCCCCTACCCATCCATCCATGCTACAAGGCACCCTCACATAACTACACAACACTATCCATCCATCTATGCTCAGCCCATCAACGCCTCCCCCTAACGCCATCCATCCATGCTACAAAAGGCACCCTCACATAAACTATCACATAAACCTACCCATCCACTCATCCATGCTACAATGACCCATCAGAGCGCCTCCCCTACCCTACCCATCCTCCCGCGACCAGGCACCTCACATAAACTATCACAACACTATCCATCCATCCATGCCTGCCAGGGCCCCATCAGAGCGTCTCCACCTACCCATCCATCCTCTACAAGCAACCCCCAATAACTATCACAACCACTACCCATCCTAACATGGGACACAAGGCACCATCAGATCCCCTCACCCCACCCATTTAGCATGCTACAAGGCCCCCCTCACATAAACGCTCACAAACACTATCCTCCATCCATGCTCAACGCCATCAGAGCGCCTCCCCCTACCCATCCATCCATGCTACAAGGCACCCTCACATAAACTATCACAAACACTACCCATCCATCCATGCTACAAGGCCCCATCAGAGCGCCTCCCCCTACCCATCCATCCATGCTACAAGGCACCCTCACATAAACTATCACAAACACTACCCATCCATGCATGCTACAAGGCCCCATCAGAGCGCCTCCCCCTACCCATCCATCCATGCGACCAGGCCCCTCCATAAACTATCACGACAATAATCCATCCATGCCATGCGACAAGCCCCATCAGAGCGCCTCCCCCTACCCATCCATCCATGCTACAAGGCACCCTCACATAAACTATCACAATCACTACCCATCCATGCATGCTACAAGGCCCCATCAGAGCGCCTCCCCCTACCCATCCATCCATGCTACAAGGCACCCTCGAACATAAAAACTCCACAAACACTATCCCCATCTATGCTACAGCCCCATCGAGTGCCTCCCCTACCCATCCTCCATGCTACAAGGCATCCCTCACCTAAACGATCACCACCTATCCATTCATCCATTGCTAACACGGCCCCTCGAGCGGCCTCCCCTACCCATCCATCCTGCTACAAGCAGCCCTCACTAACGCTCACAACACTCTCCATCCATCTATGCTACAAGCCCCATCAGAGTGGCCTCCCCTACCCAGACCATCCATGCTACAAGGGCCACCACCTAACTATCACAACACTATCCATCCATCCCTGCTACAGCCCATCATCGAGCGCCTCCCCCTACCCATCCATCCATGCGACAAGGCACCCTCACATAAACTATCACAAACACTATCCATCCATCTATGCTACAAGGCCCCATCAGAGCGCCTCCCCCTACCCATCCATCCATGCGACCCGGAGGACCCTGCACTAAACGATCACAACACTATCCCATCCATCCATGCTACAAGGCCCCATCAGAGCGCCTCCCTACCCATCCATCCATGCTCCAAAGCACCCTCACAGAAACTATCACAATCACGACCCATCCGATGCATGCCTACAGGCCCCTCAGATGCGCCTCCCCCTACCCTACCTCCATGCGACAAGGCACCCTCCACATAACGATCACAACACTATCCATCATCCATGCGACAGTCCCCATCAGAGCGCCTCCCCCCTACCCATCAACATCATGCTACAGGCCCCTCACATAACTATCAAAACACTAACCCATCCATGCATGCTAACAACAAGCCCCACGAAAGCGCCTCCCCCTACCCACCAAGCCCATGCAAGCAAGGCCCCTCAACATAAACTAATCACAAGAACACTCCCTCCATCTATGCTACAGCAAACAAGGCCCCATCAGAGTTCCTCTCCCCCGTACCCATCCATCCAGCTACAAGGCACCCTCACCGAACTATCACAACCCTATCCATCCATCCCTTCGACAGGCCCACCATCAGAGCTCCTCCCCTCCCACCCACCATCCATGCTTCTACAAGGCACCCTCACATAAACTATCACAAACACTATCCATCCATCTATGCTACAAGGCCCCATCAGAGCGCCTCCCCCTACCCATCCATCCATGCGACAAGGCACCCTCACATAAACTATCACAAACACTACCCATCCATCCATGCTACAAGGCCCCATCAGAGCGCCTCCCCCTACCCATCCATCCATGCTACAAGGCACCCTCACATAAACTATCACAAACACTATCCATCCATCCATGCCACAAGGCCCCATCAGAGCGCCTCCCCCTACCCATCCATCCATGCTACAAGGCAACCCTCAATAACTATCACACACCTACCCTTCCATACATCCACAAGGCACCACATCAGATCCCCTCACCCCCATCCATCCCATGCACAACAACACTCACATAACTAATCACAAACCTATCCATCCATCTATGCTAAAAGGCCCCACAGAGTGCTCCCCCCTACCCCATCCATCCATGCTCAGGCCACCCTCCTAACTATCAAAAACACTATCCATCCACCTGCTAACAAGGCCCATCAGAGCGCCTCCCCCTACCCATCATCCATGCTACAAGGCACCCTCACATAAACTATCACAAACACTATCCATCCATCCATGCTACAAGGCCCCATCAGAGCGCCTCCCCCTACCCATCCATCATGCGCAAGGGCAACTCACATAAACTTCATAAACACTACCTAGCCATCCTGCATACAAGGCCCCATACAGAGCCTCCCCCTACCCATACCATCATGCGACAAGGGCACCCTCAGCATAAATATCACAAACAACTAATCCATCCATCCTCCACAAAGGCCCCATCAGAGCGCCTCCCCTACCCATCCATCCTCTACAAGGCACCCTCACAGAACTAGCACAAACACTACCCATCCCATACAGCACAGGCACCATAATCCCTCAAACCCCACCCATTTATCCATGCACAGGCAAACCCTCACATAAAAACGATCACAAACACTATCCCTCCCCATCCATTCTACAGGCCTCCATCGGCGCCTCCCCCTACCCATCCATCCATGCTACAAGGCACCCTCACATAAACTATCACAAACACTATCCATCCATCCATGCTACAAGGCCCCATCAGAGCGCCTCCCCCTACCCATCCATCCATGCTACAAGGCACCCCACATAAACTATCACAGCACTACCATACATGCTTCACAAGGCCCCATCAGAGCGCCTCCCCCTACCATCCATCCATGCGACAAGGCACCCTCACATAAACGATCACAAACACTATCCATCCATGCATGCTACAAGGCCCCATCAAGAGCGCCTCCCCCTACCCATCCATCCATGCGACAAGGCACCCTCACATAAACTATCACTCACTACCCATCCAATGCATGCTTACAGGCCCTCAACGCCTCCCCCTACCTCCCATCCATGCTACAGGCAAACACCTCAACATCACTATCACAACACTACCAGCCATGGAATGCTACAGGCCCCATACAGCGCTACCCCCTACCCAGCCAATCCTGCTACAAGGCACCCTCACATAAACTGATCACAAACACTATCCATCCATCTATGCTACAAGGCCCCATCAGAGTGCCTCCCCCTACCCATCCATCGATGCTACAAGGCACCCTCACCTAAACTATCACAAACACTATCCATCCATCCATGGCTACAAGGCCCCATCAGAGCGCCTCCCCCTACCCATCCATCCATGCTACAAGGCACCCTACATAACTATCACAACACTATCCATCCATCTTGCTGCAAGCCCCATCAGACGCCTCCCCAACTCCATCATCCATGCGCCAAGACACCTCACAGACAACTAGCAGAAACCTACCCATCCATCCATGCTACAAGGCCCCCAGCAGAGAGCTCCCCCTACCCATCCGATCCATGGCGACAAGGCAACCCCCTCAATAACTATCACAAACACTATCCATCCATCCATGCCACAAGGCCCCATCAGAGCGCCTCCCCCTACCCATCCATCCATGCTACAAGGCACCCTCACATAAACTATCACAAACACTATCCATCCATCTATGCTACAAGGCCCCATCAGAGCGCCTCCCCCTACCCATCCATCCATGCTACAAGGCACCCTCACATAAACTATCACAAACACTACCATCCATGCATGCTACAAGGCCCCTCAGCGCCTCCCCGCTAACCATCATCCATGCTACAAGGCACCCTACAAAACTCACAAACCTCTACCCATTCCATCCATCTAACAAGGCCCCATCAGAGCGCCTCCCCCTACCCATCCATCCATGCTACAAGGCACCCTCACATAAACTATCACAAACACTACCCATCCATGCATGCTACAAGGCCCCATCAGAGCGCCTCCCCCTACCCATCCATCCATGCGACAAGGCACGCCTCACATAAACTATCACAACACTATCCGCCATCATGCTACAAGGCCCCATCAGAGCGCCTCCCCCTACCCATCCATCCATGCTACAAGCACCCTCACATAAACTATCACAAACACTATCCATCCATCCATGCTACAAGGCCCCATCAGAGCGCCTCCCCCTACCCATCCATCCATGCTACAAGGCACCCTCACATAAACTATCACAAACACTATCCATCCATCTATGCTACAAGGCCCCATCAGAGCGCCTCCCCCTACCCATCCATCCATGCTACAACACCCGCACATAAACTTCATAAACATACCCATCCATCCATCCAATGCTAACAAGGAACCATCAGAGCGCCTCCCCCTACCATCCATCCATGCGACAAGGCACCCTCACATAAACTATCACAAACACTATCCATCCATCCATGCCACAGCCATCAGAGAAGCCTCCCCCTAACCATCCATCCACTAACAACAAGTCAACCCTCACATAAACATCACAAACGAACTACCCAGCCAATCATGCCACAAGGCACCATCGAGACCCCTCACCCCACCCTTTATCCATGCTACAGGCACCCATACATAAACGATCACAAACACTAAATCCATCCATCTCATGCTACAAGGCCCCTCAGACGCCGCCCCCTACCCTCCACCATGTACAAGGCACCCTCACATAAACTATCACAAACACTATCCATCCATCCATGCTACAAGGCCCCATCAGAGCGCCTCCCCCTACCCATCCATCCATGCTACAAAGCACCCTCACATAAACTATCACAATCACTACCCCAGCATGCATTCTAAAGGCCCCATCAGACGCCTCACCTATCCATCCATCCATGCGACAAGGCAACCCTCACTAAACTATCACAAACCTATCCATCCAGCCGCTACAAGGCCCATCGAGAGCGCCTCCCCTACCCATCGATACATGGCGAAAGGCAACCCTCCACATAAACTATCACAACACTATCCACCGGCATGATACAGGCCCATGCAAAGCGCATCCCCCGAACCCAGCCATCCGCTACAAAGGCACCCCACATAAACTATCCAAACACTATCCATCACTCTAGGCTACAAGGCCCCATCAGAGTGCATCGCCCCCTACCCATCCTCCATGCTACAAAGCAACCTCACATAAACTATCAAAACAACTATCCATCCATCCATGCTACAAGGCCCACAGAGCGCCTCCCCCTACCAATCCACAATGCTTACAAGCACCCTCACATAAACTAGTCACAACAACTATCCATCCATCTATGCGACAAGGCCCATCCAGAGCGCCTCCCCTAGCCCTCAATTCCATGCTACAAGCACCCTCACTAAACTATCATAAACACTCTACCCTCCACCCATGGCTAAAGGCCCATAGAGCGGCTCCCCCCGACCCTCCATCCTGCGACAAGGCACCCTCACAATAACTATCACAAACAATATCCATCCATCATGCCACAAGGCCCCATTCATAGCGCCTCCCCTACCATCATCCAGGATGCGACAAGGCACCCTCACATAAACTATCACAAACACTACCCATCCATCCATGCCACAAGGCACCATCAGATCCCCTCACCCCACCCATTTATCCATGCTACAAGGCACCCTCACATAAACTATCACAAACACTATCCATCCATCCATGCTACAAGGCCCCATCAGAGCGCCTCCCCCTACCCATCCATCCATGCTACAAGGCACCCTCACATAAACGTCACAACGCTATCCATCCATCCATGCACAAGCCCCATCAGAGCGCTCCCCATACCCATCCATCCCATGCTACAAAGGCACCCTCAACATAACTACTATCACAAGCACTACCCATCCATGCATGCGACACGGCCCCAGTCAGAGCGCTCCCCTACACATCCATCCATGCGACAAAAGCAACCCTCACATAACGATCACAAACACTATCCATCCACCATGCTAACAAGCCCAATCAGACGCCTCCCCCTACCCATCCTCCCATGCTACAAGGCCCCTCGACGTAAACTATCACAAACACTAAACCACCATGCATGCTCAGGCCCCCATCAAGAAGCGCCTCCCCTACCCATCCATCCATGTAAAAAGGCAACCCTCACATAACTATCCAACACTATCCATCCATCTATGCTACAAGGCCCCATCAGAGTGCCTCCCCCTACCCATCCATCCATGCTACAAGGCACCCTCACCTAAACTATCACAAACACTATCCATCCATCCATGCTACAAGGCCCCATCAGAGCGCCTCCCCCTACCCATCCATCCATGCTACAAGGCACCCTCACATAAACTATCACAAACACTATCCATCCATCTATGCTACAAGGCACCATCAGAGCGCCTCCCCCTACCCTACATCCTGGACAGGCACCCATCACATAAACGAGAACATAAACACGAACCCTCTCATCCATCTACGGCCCACAAGCCCTCCCCCTAGCCCATCCATCCATGCGACAAGGCACCTCACATAAACGATCACAACTATCCATCCTCCGATTCCACAAGGCCCCATCGAGAGCGCCTGCCCACTACCCTCACCATGCTACATAGCACCCTCACAGAAACTATCACAAACACGATCTATTCATCTATGATACAGGCCCCATCAGAGCGCCTCCCCCTACCCATCCATCCATGCTACAACGCACCCTCACATAAACTATCACAAACACTACCATCTATGCATGCTAACAAGGCCCCATCAAACACTACCCTCTATATGCCATGCTACAAGGGCCCCATCAGAGCCGCCTCCCCCTACTACCCATCCATCCATGCTACAAAGGCCAACCCTCCACATAACTATCACAAACACTCTACCCCATCCCATCCATGCCCACCAGGCCCATCAGAATCCAGAGCGCCTCTCCCTAACCCCATCCCTCCCATGCACAAAAAGGCAAACCCCTCGACATTAAACGATCACAAAACACTACCCATCCATGCATGCTACCAAGGCCCCCATCAGAGCCCTCCCCCCTACCCCATCCCCAGCTACAAGGCAATCCCTCACATAAACTATCCACAAACACTAATTCCATCCATCCATGCCTACAATGCCCCATCAAGCGCCTCCCCCCTACCCCCCTACCCATCCATCCATGCTAAAGGCAACCCTCACATACACATCACAAACAGACTCCCATCCATCCATGCTACACAAGGCCGCATCAAGAGCGCCTCCCCCTTATACCCCAATCCATCCATGCTACAAGGCCCCACCCTCACATAAACTATCCACAAACACTACTACAATCCAATCCATGGCTACAAGGCCCCATCAGAGCGCCTCCCCCTACCCATCCATCAATGCTACAAGGCACCCTCCACATAAACTATCACAAACACTACCCATCCATGCATGCTACAAGGCCCCATCAGAGCGCCTCCCCCTACCCATCCATCCCCATTGCTACAAGGCCAAAAACACCCCTCACATAACTATCAATCACAAACCCTATCCATCCATCTATGGCACAAAAGGCCCCCATCAGAGTTGCCTCCCCCTAACCCATCCATCCCATGCTTACAAGGCACCCTTCACCCTAACTAAATCCACCAAACACTACATCCCATCCATCCCCATGCTTAACAAAGGCCGGGCCCCCCATCAGAGCCCGCCTCCCCCTACCCAATCCTCATCCATGCTACAAAGGCACCCCCTCACCATAAAACGATCACAAACACTATCCCTCCCATCATGGCTTATACAAGGAATGCCCCCCATCAGAGCTCCTCCCCCCTACCCCCATCCTCCATCCCAT